>ML321874.1:0-15676 GCA_005239505.1 Nicotiana paniculata | reverse complement strand
ATTTATAGCAAAAAATAGTATAGAATTTGGGTGTGGTCAAAAAATAGTTGTTCACAATGGTATGGTTTCTATCCCTTGATATTGATACATATATAGTTACCCTCCCCTTTTCACTAGCCATCCCCAATATCTGTTTACAAATAATTATTCCAGACCAGATGCGTAAATTACGTAAATAGATAAAGGAAAAAAAGAAGTTAAACTATAGGGAGCCTGAAAAACAGGCCCAGATTCCCAGAACTTCAAGTGCTTAAATGTTTCATAGCCTCTCATATCCGGGTGTGTCAGAGTTCCCTAAGGACCTCAAGGGATCCCGGACAGTTATCACACCCAGATTTCATAATCATAATTGAGTAAGTGCAGTGTGGAAGAGCCAGGCCCAGTGCACCAGAGTTTAGAAGGATCTCATAGGAATCCCAAGGAAGTCATACACTGGAGAGGAAGAACCTAAGGACCTAAGATTAGAGTGAGAGTGCTTGACATAGTTTTGAAAAGGTTTTAATATGAAAGGTAGCGTTTGGAAAAGACTTAGTTGAAACAATTTTATAAAATAGAAGAGTTGTTTAGTAAAAAACAGTTTGTTGACAAGAGTAGGACAATTAACAAACACTAGACTAATCACACAAACAGATTCAGCACATTCAAATCACAGTCCTTCATACATGGGTGATGGGAATTGGGGACACATAGAGCATATAGTATACAGGATCTTAGAAGTTCTTGTAGGGGGTTTATGGGGAGGGGATAGCTAATGGTATCAACACAGCATGAATTTCAGAATCAACACAGAATCAGACAACTTAGGATACAAAGTGTTTTGCAAAGAAAGGATCATGCTAAAAAATAGGTAAACATGGGATAGAGAAGATCATATTGGGACATACTACAAAGGGGTAAAATATTCATAAGCATACTGATCCTAAAGGGGAGTTGGGCATAACATAATATGCTAGATGAACAATGATGTAGACATGTCAATTACATGTTGAACAACAAAATCGTAGATAGAAACAGATCAAAAACATGATAAATTGAAGTCGTAACAGAAACATGCTGGTTTTGGGACTCGAAATGAAATCAGAACATATCAGTAAGGGGATAGTAAACATAAAGTGAAGGATAGGAGAGCACAATAATTAGCCTTGGCTTGCAGCCGGCTAATTCAGAACAGTAGTAAGTAAGTAACAACGAAAGAAAGAGAGTAGAAAAGATTTGAGTATGAGAGAGAGATTTTTGAACTAATGTGTTCATGTCTTGAGAGGTAAAATAAGAGAGTTTATATAGTAGTTTAAGAGTAGGACAAACAAGTTAAAAAGAAATCAGAAGCCAACAATTAAGGAAGTCACATAATTCAATCACCTAAGGAGTTTCGGAATATACTCCTTTAATTAAGGGCGAATGATTCAAACGGTAATACCAGGGATTCAATTAAGGCAAGAAATTAAAATCAAACCAAATAAGGGATCCAGAATAAGCTCCTTTAATTAAGGCAATTGATCAAACGGTAATAACAATGATTCAATTAAGGAAAGAATCCCAACCAAACCAAATAAAGAATCAGTAAGAATCCACAGTTATACAGGCAATTAAATAACGCAGAGATGAATAAGTAAGGTCTTAAACAAGGAAACAAACGAGAATTATGCACATAAATCTTAACAGAGCAAATTAGTCAAAATTTCAAAGTAATATTGCTTTTTGGGAGGAAAGATATCAACTTCCAAAAATAGATAATGAGCTAAGTAAAATTTCATAAACACATAGAAATTAATCCGAAAAATTGACTCAAAAACCCTAATAGAGATTAATTAGAGTAGAAATCACAAAGCGATGAATTTGACTAAGGAAAATTGAGCGGGTCAAATATACAGAGTGAATCAATACAACTAGGGATATTGAAAGACTCAGAATCGAAGAAAAAAGTGAAACAATGCCACAAGTAACACGGAAAACCCAGAATCGAAGCAAAGTATAAGAAAAAACGGAGTTTTAGCATAAATAGACTAGGGTTTAGGCAAACTCAACATAAATCGGTCAAAAGCACATAAGAATAGAAGATTAAACATTCAAAAATCGGAAAACTTTTGGAGAAGATGATTTTCAGTAAACCTTAGTTAGGAAGAAATGAACAAACACTTGAAAATCAGAAGGTTTTTATAAAAACAAGCGGAAAACAGTTCGATCCATCTCAGATCTGTACAAATCTGAGGAGTTCAAGAGATGAAAGTAGGTTTTCGTAAAAACAAGAGATGAAGAGACCAGCTTAGAGACCCATAGGTTTAGGGAAAAAATAGAAAGATCTTACTCAAGATCGAGCCATGGCGGCTTGAAACAGGCAAGAACAGGCCCAAGGTGTGAGTGTACTGACCCTCGTCCCTTGAGGGCCTTAGAGAAAGTAATACCGGCATAAGAGAGCCATGAGAGGCCTGAGGGTGGTGAGGAACCACCATGGTTGACAACAAATGAGGACGGCGAGGTGAGAGTTAGGGTTAGGATTAGAGAGGATTTGGAGAGGAGAGTGAAGTGTGATGGCAGAGAGGGTGAGTGAAAATGAGAGGGTTTGGGAGGGGGGGTCGTTTGGGTTTAATTATGGTAAGGGGGATCTGGACCGTTGATCATTCGGGATTTAACAAGAATTTGGGTCGGGTTAGGTAGGGGTTTGGGCTTGGGTTATATTGGGCTAGTGTATCAAGTATTTGGGCTAGCTAGTTTAGGCTAGAATCAAAAATAAAAATGGCTATTTGTTAAATACCCCAAATAAATTGATTAAAAAAATTTTGTAAAATAATTACTAATTATAAAAAATGAATTTCATGTATAGAGATGTTTTAAAAATGGTTATTTAGTATTTGAAATACAAAAGACTAATTTCTGGTAAAAAATAATACAAAATTATACACATGGGCTACACTTGCAAAGTTATTGCAATTGTAGCCAAAAGGTGCCAAATTGGCTATTTATAGAATAATTTTGACTTAATAGGACAATAATAGTAATATTAAATCAAGAAAATGATTTGAAATCATTTGTGATACAATTTTGTAATTATTTATTGGAATAAAATACTGGGCAAATTAATAAAATATGTAGCAAATTGTGGAAAAATACCAATTGATGCTAATGCATAATTTTGAAGACATATATGCATTTTGAAATATTTTTTAGGAAAAATTGGATATCAACAATGTGACGCTCTCTTGTTGGATCGACTGTTGATATTCAAGGTTGCTTAGGGACACGGAAGAATTATAGGGGTATCCCTCGTGGAATGATTGAGCATTAGGGGTGTGTTATATATTCGAGCGGTGGAGTTGGGATTAGATATGGTGATTCGCGCGCTTCATGGACTTCGAGCTTGAGAGTTCTCATAAAAAGGTTATTTTGTGGTTGTGGACTGTGAAGATGCGAGCAAAGCTAGTCAGATGTTAGTATGTGCCATGATTCAGTCATTGTGAACTTTCGGAGAGAGTTATCTATCTGTCGCGGGTGACCAGAGTTGATTTAGAGTTCATTGGTAGGCCAGCATGGGTGTGTGCTCTGCACCAGGTCAAAATTGTTGACTCCAAGTTGCTATTGTTGAGGTATGTACCATTCGATTGTCATTGAGTTTATACATATTCTGGAATGATATATGAGTTACCCTTCGGTGTTGCGGGGAGTGATGATTGTTGGTTATATGCACATATGATGTGGATTTATTTGGGCTTTATAGTGATATTTGAGTAAGGTAAGTAATTGGGTATTCCAGGATTGAGACGTATTGCTTATGTTCTTTCTGATCCGTGTGGCACGGTATCATCTGATTCCCCCGTGGTTATGGCAATGCACTTTTAGAACTGGATGTCGAATTTTGCGTGGTTATTGATTTTGAGCAAGGTGGCTTGAAGTATTTTGTGCGGACAGCGTTTGGATGGGATCACTCATTGTGGCGGAGTTATGTGGAGGTATGATCCTCGGTGTCTGTGTTTTGGTTTTACGATGTGTGGCAGGCTCTTAGCATGGTGTTGTGATGGTAATTGTTAATGGCGGGATAGTCCTCTTGTGTGAATCATTTCTATGATTTGAGTTCGTGGGATATTACTATTGAGTGCACGAGTTGCACGAGTTATGGCTTTGGATTGTATTGATGTGTCATGTCATCAGAGTGGTCATGTTGGACGAGAAGAGGGCATTGGGACTAGAATGAATACTACCATAGTTTACTAATCATGGTTGGAAGGATGATATCGGAAGTTAGCTTAGAAATCTGCTATAGTTTCTGTTGGAGAAAGGGGAAGCTCCATGACTGGCTGATCGAACGAATGGTTGCTAGTTTCTACGTGTTTCTTTCATCATCGGCAGCATATGAAAGTGTTAGAGGGAGACATTTCTTGATAAGAGGTTATGTACCGGTATTGGGTTGTTTTGAGCAGCTATTATGATTAGGAGTTATCGCTATGAGTGTTTGAGTCACGTGGTATATTATGTGATTACATCTGGGTTACGGATATGGCTTGACACAGCATGTTCAGACTTATTCAGTTTATAGTTGTGGAATTTTGATCTCGTGAATTATTTCAGAAGTGGAAATTGGTTCTAAGGTTTATGGGTCAGGTTGGATTTCGAAATTTCGACTGTGTTGTGCTATTGGACCTATATGGGATAGGGTGACATGGGATCACCTCCGAGTATGTACATGGTAGGTTACACAGCAATTTTGGTGGTGTTTGGAACAACCCTAGGCACTTTCGATGACGAATGTATGTTTAAGTGGGGGAGAAGGTAATGACCCGATCGGTCGTTCCGTGAGATTAGCCTCGTTTTCCCTGTTCTGGATTTTTCATGTGTTAATTAACTTAATTATGATGTGTGTCGCACCCCCCTTTTTCCTCTCCTTTCGGATTTGTCAGGGTTTTTGACATTATTGGGACAACTCATTTCCTTTCGGGAAAAGGGATGTAAGGAATTTAAAGAATCACCACCTAACGAATTAAGGTGCGTTAGGGCACATATTACGGGTCATTTATAACACTAGTTGTATAACCAAATTGGGTAAGGGCTTGAAGTTACTTCAAGGGGAAGGTGTTAGGCACCCCTCGAAGTCCACAATTGTGGGTCCCGACCAAACTTACTTTGTGAATTAAACAGGTGCGAATAAACAGTCTAAGCACACATAAGTAAATGAATAAAGGTTTTAACAGATTAGCAGTCTAAGCATACATAAGTAAATGGGTGAAAGGGGTCCTAAGTTGTTTATCCTATAGGATCATATCCATGCAATACCCTGTAATCACTCATCAACGAGGGGCTACACGTTGCATTAGCGCACAAGTCATCATATCCTTTTACTACTCATTATCACACCCCTTAGCGGTTATATAAGCGAGTTGATTAACGAACTCTAAGCGTGTTGTTACCCGTCCCTTCCTTGTGGTCCTGAAGGAGTTTAGGACCTCTAGACTTGGGCAGTTCTAGACAATCCTAAGGTGTTAAAAAGGTAAAATCTAGGCGACAAACAAAGAACATATAGGACAATAAAATAGGGGAAAAGCAGTTAAGGCTCATGTTTACCTCCACATATATAGAAAATAAGCAGCACGCGTCAAACACAGATTCAGGTAATTTCAGAGAAAGAGTCATAGGACAGGATGTCTAGGTGAACATTAATATATAGAATATGCTACATTGTTTTACAAACTCATTGGCAGGGTCCTAATCAGCTTGCCTACTGATTTTAAAAATCCTGTAAAACTTAGCAGTAAACAATCAAAAATACAGTTTCCAATTTTATGCAAGGAGATTAATTACCTAAGGCTTGCTTAGGTGTGGGACTATACGCAATCACAGTTACAAGAGCTATTTAAACAATTTGAGATTATTCCAACCTATGGGAATGCTGATCTAGATGATACAGATTGTAACAAGTGATTTATACTAATTTTTATTCAGATACATGATACCTACGTGTGAGGCTGTTTTAAACCCTTTCATGGGCAGTTATTTATTTAGTCAAAATAGACATGATTCAAACAGATGCAAACAGAGTTCCCTGAAAACATGGTATCTAATGCATACAGAGGATGACTATTTTTTATTAAGGCAGGATTATAAACCTAGTAGCAGGATCTCTAAGTGAAAGTACTTATGCAGAATTAAAGCATGGAATAGTGATATGTAGTATACTGAAGCAATAAACGTGAAGGCCCTAAGAACAGGATATATAATGCACAGTTTTAACATGGTTTGAATGCAAATAAACACGTCAACCCTAGAACATGATTTCTAATGCAGAATTGCAGAATCTAAAGCCTATAGACATGATTTCTACCCGGTTTTACCCACAGTATCATACAACTACCCTCCCTTTTCATTAGTCACCCCAATATCTGTTTACAAATAATTATTACATACCAATGATTGAATAAATTACATAAATAAAATATAAACTAAGCTATAGGGAGCCTGAAACAGGCCCAAGGCAAACCTGGGAATGCCAGGCCTTCATTAGTCTCAAATGCCAAGGATTTCATAGCCAATTTTGTGTTCAGGTGTGTCAGAGTTCCCTAAGGACCTCAAGGATCTCGGGCAGTGCTCACACCCAGCATTTTTCACAATAAGGATTTAGTATGTGCAGTGTGGAATGGCCACCCCAGTGTGCCAGAGTTCAAAGGAATCTCAAAAGGATCCCAAGGCAGTACACACACTGGAGGGGCGGAACCTATTGACTTAAGAGTAAAGTGAGAGTGCTTGACATAGTTTTGAAAAAAGGTTTTTTGGTAAAACAGTATAAAGAGGACTCTAGGAGTGAAAAGGTTTTGAAAATAGGAAATAGTTTAACAGTGAAAAATAGTTTGAGAAGAATACTAAAACACTTCTGAAATCAGCAAACAATCAATTGGTCATAGAACATCCAGATTCAGAAACACTCAACAAACAGATTTCACACAGGGATGAAGGGGTTGGGGACACATAGAATTCACATTAAAGGAACAAATGACAGGGTACATGGAGGCAGCAAATGCATAGAACACTTAGGAGTTTTGTAGAATTAACATGTTAGTCATGATGGTAGGTAATAGAGACATAGAACAAGGATGCAGTAAAGCCATGTTGAAAGCAAAGGGGGGTACTGGATAGAATCAGACTCACAACTAGAATTAGTCGATTGCGTTAAGAGATTAGGTAACTAACATGATCTCATCAGTAAATGGGAATAGACAAGGGGTAGATAGACATGCTGGACAAACACCAAATAAACAATTATAGTTTGTACATGCTAATTACATATTGAACAAGACATGATTAGACATTCTAAGCAAAGCAGTAAACAGGAACAGAGATTGAGTTCATATCTAATGAAGTAGTGCAGGAATGAAGCACATAGAGTTTAGGTTTCAAAATCAAATCAGAGACATACCAGTTAAGGAAGAGAGCACAGAATGTAAAAGTGGGTGCAGTTCAATAGCTAGCCTTGGCTTATAGCCGGCTAGATCAGTGATTATCACAAGTAACAGAGAAGAAAAGAGAGTTTGAGTGTAAGTGTGTGTTATGAACTTTTGTTCGTATTTTTTTGAACTTGTGTTCGTGTCCTATAAGTGAGAATAGGGGAGAGTATATATAATAGTCGAGGGCAGAGTAAAATAAGGTAAAGGAAATCAATAATCAGCAATTAGGGATCACGGTATCAATCACACAAAGAGGTTCAACACAGTCTTCCCTTAATTAAGGGCAATTAGCCAACGGTAATGACAGGGATTAATTAAGGCAAGAGGTTCAAATTAGTCCAAATAATGGAGTAAATAATCAGGGGTCTAACTAAGGAAAGAATCATGTAAAGGAATCAGTAGATATACAGCAGTCAAACAAGGCAAGAACGACTAATTTAAGGTCGTAATCATAGAAACCGGTAAGACTTAGGAATACAGATTCTTAACAGAGCAAATCAATCAACCAGATTAACAACAATTTTGGAAAGAATATATCGATTCCCATAAATAAAAATAGACTAAGTAAGACTTCATAAACACAGAGAAATTAGCCGAAAAATTGATTCAAAACCCCTAATAAAGATTAGTTAGGGAAAAAATCACAGAGCAATGAATTTGACAAAGGAAAATCGTGTAAGTCAAAGATACAGAGTGAACCAATACGAATGGTAACATTGAAAAACTCAGAATCGAAGCAAAATATCAGAAAATTAGGGTTTTTACATAAATCGACTAGGGTTTAGGCCACCTTAGCATACATCAATCAAGAACACTTAAGAATAACCGATTAAGCATTAAAAAATCAGAAACCTTTTAAGAAGATGACTTATAGCAAACCCTAGTTTAGGAAAAACGGGAAAAAAGTTGAAAACCAGAAAACTTTCAAGGAAAATATGTGAAATATGTTCAATCCGTCTCAGATCTGTACATATTTGAGAAGATCGGAGATAAAAATTAGGGTTTTAGAAAGCATAGCATAGATGAGAACATAGTCTTGGAAAATCATAGATTCGTAACAAAAATAAGAGAAATTCTTACTCAAGGTCGAGCAAACATCCTGAAACAGGCGAGAAACCAAAAGGAGCAAACCAGAAACGCCTAGGTCCCTTTAAATCCTCTCAAGGATCTAAGAGACGGATAAACCATAGCAAATAGGAGGCTAGTAGAGGCCTGAGGTGATGAAGAAACACCATGGAATATGTAACGACCTGACCGGTCATTTTGCGTTATCGGACCCCGTTCCCCTAAATGAAACTTCTCATAGCGGCTTATTATGACTTATGACTTGCGGAGACTGGTGGTTCGGGATTCGAAAGTGTTTAGAGTGCTATAGGAACGCTTGGTTCCTTAAGGTTGGCCTTTAAGGCCAAAGTTTGACTTCAGTCAACATTTTGAGTAAAAGACCTCGGAATCGAGTTGGGCGTATGTTCGGAATAAGTTTTGGAAGACCCGAGGGTGTTTCGGCGCCCAATATCGAAATTAGAGTTTCCTTAAAGTTTGAAATTTGGTTGGGAACGTGTTTTGTGTTATCGAGGTCCGAACGGAATTTCGAGACCGAGAATAATTCCGTTATGTCATTTATAACTTGCCTGCAAAATTTGGTGTCATTCCGAGTAGTATAGGTCGGTTCGGCGCATTGTTAGCGAATTCTAGAACTTTAAGTTCAAAGTTTGATTCAATTTGGTTTTGGGGTCGAATTCTTAGTTACGTTGTTGTTTTTCACATTCCGAAAATTCGAGTGAGTTAGTATCATGAATACAGACTTGCTAGTGCCTTTGGACGGGGTCCCGAGGGGCTCGGGTGAGTTTCGAACCCCTCGCGATTAAATGCAAAACACCAGAATTTCTGTGTCTGGTTTCCTTCTATGCGTTCGCGGTTGCTCTGCCGCGTTCGCATATAAGGATCTGGGCAGGGATGAAAAATATGCATTCGCATAGGNCCCCCCCCCCCCCTCAGCCGCGTTCGCGTAGGTCTAGCCAAACTAGCCTTCGCATTCGCGAAGACCTCTTCGTGTTCGCATAGAAGGCCTCAACAGGCCCTGGCCATTTGTTCATCGCGAATGCACTGCCCCTGATGCGTTCGCATAGAAGGGGAAGTTGGGCAATGTGTTTTTATAACAGGATTTTATTCATTTCCTCATCTTCTTCTTCTTCTTCCTTGGGACAATTTTCAGCATTCTAGAGGGGCAAACGACCTAGTTATTGAAGGTAAGTAAATTCTACTCTAATATTAGTTTCATGCATGGATTACACGCTAAATTAACTACCTAATTAGTGAAAACTAAGGATTTGGGGTAGTAAACTAGGGATTTTGAAAATGTAGAAAATTACCCGTCAATTTGCTATGAAATCAAGTAAAAATCATGTATTAATGATCCTTAGGGTATGGGTGAGTGTTTCCTCTTAGAATTTTTGGAATCCGAGCATGCGGGCCCGGGGTTGGATTTTGGGATTTCTTCAAGAATAGAGAATTTGACTAAATAATAGGAGAATTCCATGCTTTGAATATAAATTGATATATTTGTATAACATGGCTAGTTTCGAGTCTGTGGGTGTCGAGTTCGGAGTTTCGGGCGCATTCTTGACCCGGGGAGTAGGTGAGACACGAGGTGAGTCTCCTTTCTAACCTTGTAATAGGTAACTGTCCCCCTAGGTGATTTAAATGCTATATGTGATAATATTTGGGGGCTACGTACGTACAAAGTGACGAGAGTCCGTACTTAGCGGCTATTACTATTATGTCTGGGTAGTTAGGCCAACATCATGCCTTGTGTTTTACTTGATATGAACTATATGCTTAATAATTTAAATGTTACATGCTGCTTATTTTCCTGAGGTCATGGAATTTGAGAAAACTTGTAAGGAATTGTTCGCTGAAAAGTAATTTAAAAAGGAATAATGTGTGTGCATGTGACCGCTTCGCAAGTTACATTCACGAGCGGAGTGTGATTTTCCCCACTCTTATAGGAATGGTCTGTAAGCCACGGCGGCCTGAGAGATGTACTTTTGGTTCGGGTCGTTCGATCCTCCGCAGTGCATAGAGAGAGGATTACTTTATGGCAGAGATGCACTTTTGGTTCGGGTCGTTCGATCCTCGGCAGTGCATAGATGTGAGTACTTTATGGAAAGGTGCACTTATGGTTTGGGCCGTTCGACCCTCGACAGTGCACGGACATGACTATCTTATGACTCCGGCCGGTTGTACTTACCTTGCATGCGCATGATTTATTTGTTACTAAATTCATGGACATTGATTTGGCAGATATTTGAGGGAAGGTGAAGTAGCAATTCTTTTATTCATTCCTAGTATTTTTCCTTTGATTTCAGTGCCTTATACATATTTGTTGCTTCAATGCCTTTACATACCTACCGTTTCTATCATATCCTGTTAAATTATATTATTGGACCTTAGTGAGTGTCATGTCGACCTCTCGTCACTACCTCTTCGAGGTTAGGCGGGATACTCACTGGGTAGATATATTGTACAGGTTCTGAGGCTGGAGCATCTGGTTGTCGGACCGGAGCTTGACTTTGATTATAGACGGACCTGACTTCACGGTGAGCTATTTTTCTCCTGGCGATCTCCGGCAGCACCATGGGATTTCCTTTGCTTATTTCCCGTCTATTTCCTTCAGACAATGGGACTGTATATTATATATTTTGTATATTCTGTTAGTATGCTCGTAGGACTTGTGACACTAGTTCCTGGCACACACGTGATAATTATTATGGATTTTGGGTTTGTATATATATTGTCTCACGCCTCTTCATGACTGCTTTTGATTAAAAACTGGCTAATTATCCTTGTAGATTCATGTTTTAGGTTTTAAAGACTGAGTATATGTTGAAATGTTTAATTTAATAAAAGGAATCCCTTAGTAAATTGAGTGTTGGCTTGCCTGACCCTGCCGTTGGGCGCCATCATGACCTAAGTAGGGATTTTGGTTCGTGACAGAATAGCAGTGTAAGCCGGTGACGGCGGGGGAAATTAGGATTTTGCTAGAGAGCGTTTGAGAGAGAAGGGGAAGAGGTGACGACAGGGTGAGAAGAGGGAAATGAGGGTTTTGGGAGGGTTGTCTTTAGGTTTAATTAAGGAAAGGAGTGATCTGGACCGTTGATAAAAAATGATCAACGACCAGGATTTGTTAAGGTGTTGGGTCGGGTTAGGTAAGGGTTTGGGCCTGGGTTATTTGACTGGTTTATAAGGGGTGTTTGGGCTGAATTAATTAGGCTGAAAGTGAAATTAAACAAGGCCATTTGTTAAATACCCCAAATAAATTAATTAAAATAATTTGTAAGATAATTACTAATTATAAAAAATGAATTCCATGCATAGAGATGTTTTAAAAATGGTTATTAGTATTTAAAAAATACAAAAGACTAATTTTTGGTAAAAATAACACGAAAATTATATGCATGGGCTATAATTGCAAAGTTATTGCAATTATAGCCAAAAAGGTGCCAATTTGGCGATTTATGAAATGATTTGGATTCAATAGGACCATAATAGTAATATTAAATTGAGACAGGTTTTTGAAATCATTTGTGATGAAAATTTTATAATTATTTATTAAAAATAAAATACTGAGCAAATTAATAAAAATGTAAAAAACAAAAATTGTGGAAACATACCAATTGATGTTAATGCATGATTTTGAAGACATGTAAGCATTTTGAAATTATTTTAGGAAAAATTGGGTATCAACAATGTGTTGGGCCGGTTGGTTCGGGTTCGAAGTGGTCGTAGTGAGAAATGAGACACTTAGTCTCTCGGGTTGGCTATAAGTAAACTGGGAGTTGACTTATAGGTAAACAACCTCGGAATGTGGATTTTATAGCTCGGATAGATTCGTTAAGTGATTTGAGACTTAGGAGTGTGTTCGGAGTGTGATTTTGAGGTCCGGAGTAGAATTAGGCTTGGATTGGCGAAATTGAGTGTTTGGCTATTTCCGGTCAGCAGTGAAAAATTACCTATCGGGTTCGGAATGGAATTTCGGAAGTTTGAACAGGTTCGTAGGGACATGTTGGATGTGTGTGCAAATTTTCAGGTCAATCGGACATGTTTTGGATGGTTTTGGCATCTTTGGCGAAAGTTGGAAATTTCTAAGTTCATAGGCTTGAATTCGAGGTGAATTTAGTGTTGTGATGTTATTTTGGGTGTTCCAAGGGTGCGACTAAGTCCGGATGATCACTTATGACTTGTTGGTATTTTTTATTGGGGTACCGAGGGGCTCGAGATGATCTCGGATAGCCATCGGGGGATTTAAAGTTGGAAAATTGCAGTTGAAGTTGTTGGTGCTGGTGTAACCGCACCTGCGGATAGGGGACCGCAGGTGCGAGCCCGCAGAAGCGGACACAAGACTGCTGATGCGGATTTTGGTGGATAGGAGGAAGACCGCAGATGCGGAGCTGGGGCCGCACCTGCGAAGTCGCATGTGTGGAAATGTGCATTTAAGTGATTTTTCGCAGGTGCGGGTCTGCAGGTGCGGAAATCCCTGGGCAGAACATATAAATAGGACCCTTAGCGGATTTTGGTCATTCATCCACCATTTTTGCACGGGTTTGAAGCTTTTTGAAGGGTTTTGAAGAGGAAAATCGAAGGTTCTTCGTGGAGGTAAGACTTTTGGACTTAAAACTCGTTTATGTGTGATTTATGGACTGATTAAGGGTGAAATTTGTGGAAAATTAGTATAAAAATGGGTAATTAGGGCTTGTAATTGGAGACCTTTAATTGGGGATTTGAGGGGCCCTTTGAGGTGCAATTTTGCGATTCTTGGTATGTATAGACTCATGGGAGAATGAAGATTCTTGCGATGTGATTTTTATCAACTTCCGAGATGTGGGCTCGGGGGTCGGGTTTGGCCAATTTCGGGATTTGTGATCTAAATTGATAATTTTGATGTGGGTTTCGCTCCTTTAGCATATATTAATGATATAATACTGATTTTGGTTAGATCTGGGGCGATTGTGGCCGAGTCGAGCGGCAAGGGCATGGCAGAGTGGAGTTTCGGCTTGATTGAGGTGAGTAACATTTCCAAACTTGGTTCTGAGGGTTCGAAACCCCAAACTATATGATATATGACTATAACTGAGGTGACGCACATGCCAAGTGACAGGCGTGCGGGCGTGCACCGAGTAAATTATGGCCTGGCTCATCCCATGGCACCGCCTAGTAGCTATTACAGATTGATATCCGCACTGATATTATGTGGTAAATATGAACATGTTAGAAATCATGTTAAGTATAAATGCTAAGGCTTCACGCCGAAAATGCTGAGATCCGAGTGGTCGTATATTACTGTCTCATTTTGTGATTATTTAATTTCATATACTCAGTCTTGTTATAGCATATCATTTCATGCCTCAGTCTCAGTAATTGTTAATTATATGCATATTTATCATTGTTTTGGGTTGATTTATACATCTGTGAGCCATATGAGTGAGACTGGAGAGTAATGACTGAGTGAGGCCGAGAGCATGTTGTTGAGACAGTTATGAGATCGGACTGCACACTACAGCGATACTTTAGTCATGCCTTTGTTGGCTTGATATAGCGCTTGGGCCTATAGGACCCCTCCGGAGTCTTTACACCCCCAGTGAGCGCATTGATATTGAGGGATGGATCTTTCCTGGACGTGGATCTTGTCCGAAGCTGATGTTATGTGAGGGATTGATCTTCCCTGGATATGGATCTTTTCCGAAGCTGATGTTATGTGAGGGATGGATCTTCCCTGGACATGGATCTGGTCCGAAGGTGATGTTATGAGGGATGGATCGTCCCTGGACATGTATTTTGTCCGAGTGTTGTGTTCCGGAGATGGATCTTCTCCGTGGGGCTGGACGGCCTTTTCCTCGGTACTAAGTGACCACGGTCACTGGTGTTTATGTATATTTCGGGATGGAACTTCCCTGGGGCTGAGAGCCATATATAGTACTGGGTGGACTTCTGTGGGAGAGTTGTGAGCATTATGTGCATTTTTACACTGTGACATGTTGGCATGTAGAGGATATTGAGATATATCTAGCATATTCTGTTGTTATTTTCTAATAAACTGCGAACATGCCTAAATTTTGTACGTTGATGATTTTAATTATTGAGGTTTAGTCTGTCACTACCTCTCAGCCCATAGTTTGGGTTTGTTACTTCTGAGTTGGTGTACTCACGTTACCCCTTGCACCTCGTGTGCAGATCCAGGTACATCGGGACCCAGTAGTGGTTGTTGAGCGGCTGTCAGAGTTTCTTTCGAAGTCGTCGAGGTAGCAGCCGGTGATCGCAGCCTCACACTCTCCTTCTTTATCTTCTTGTTACACTTTTATTATTTCAGACTATGTTGTCTAGTTTGTATTTTGACATTCTTACGTTGTAGTATCTCATGACTCGGTGACACTAGATCTAGGATTGGGGTTCTTTTAATCATGTTATTAATGATGTCCAAATCTTAGATGTTTTATAAAAGCTAAACTCTTCTTTTAAATGTGGTGATTTTTCTGAAAATAACTTTTAATAAATGAAATGTGTGGCTTGCCTGATTTCACGATAGGCATTATCACTTTCGGGTGTTTTTGGGGTCGTGACAGAAAAAGTTTGTCCATGACCTGCTTCCAGAGTTTCACTCTTCTGCTTGTTCTTCTATGGTGTCTCCTCTTGAAATGCATGAGATATCGAAGGCAGACTGTGGTGATTCCTTGCCTAATCCTGGGACTTACTGGTGCCTCGTGGGCAAACTAAATTTCTTAACACATACCAGGCCTGACATTTGTTTTGCGGTGTTGTATTTGAGCCAATTTATGCAGAAACCTTGAATTCCTCACATGCAAGCTGCCCTGCGGTTACTCCGGTACCTTAAGGGTACTCCTGATTTTGGTATCTTCTCTAACAACTCTTGGTCTCTCTCTTAGTGTTTATTGTGATAGTGATTGAGGTGCTTGCCCAAATAATAGGAAATCTGTTGGTGGGTTTTGCATATTGCTGGCAGTGAGAGTCCCAATATCGCACCACCCCTCAAAGTTACCCTTACGCATGTTAGTTGTTAGGAAAATTTACAAAAAGACTAAAGTAGCCCTTGGGAAGCAATAATGACGACCCTGACATGCTTCCAAGCGGCTTCTATATAGTAGTAAGTATTTAAGTATAAATACATGACATATTTAGTTGCAATTTTCTGTCTTTGTTGTTGATTGATAGAAATGACTGGTGCAGGTATGCAAATC
>ML321869.1:0-25117 GCA_005239505.1 Nicotiana paniculata | reverse complement strand
TAAAGCTATTTTTAGGATGAACACGGGTTACTGATAATCAAGGAAATAGAGAAAAATGAATAAATGACAATATTGCAGAAATATAGAAAAAGCGAAGTTAATTATATTCTAGAATCAGATGCCTTTACAAGTTGTATTCCCCTCCCTTATATAGGAGATTCCTATAACGTACAAATCTTGCTATGGTTTCTCATTAATGACTAAATATGACATTAATGAGGCGTTACAAAGGATAACGGTAATTGGGGTACGGTTACATAACGTTCGAGTAATCAATTGTGGGTCCCTGAATCTGCCCGTAGCTTTGTCTAGATTCATTCTGACCGTGCCTCTCCCCTGTTTTGATCAGGTTGAGTTTCCTGTGGCTGATAAGCTCGAGGGTTTACTGAATCGTGCCTCTTTGTTCCATACCTCTTCAAAGAATCACATCCAGCTGTCGCGTTTTCCTGTGTCCACGTGACTTGCTGAGTTGTCAAAAGCTGGCTTACGTGTGAAACTCTTTTTTACCAATACAATTCTACTCAATAGGGGATGATGCAAAGGAAATTGAGCATATCATAGTTTTTCTCAATTCAGAGTTTAAAGTTAAAAATTTAAGATATATTCATTATTTCCTAGGCATGGAAGTACTGAGAGAAAAGCAACGCTTCATTATCAGTCAAAGAAAATTTATCTTAGAGTTATTGCAGGAGTTTAATTGCTTACAAGGTAAGATTTCCTCACCACTTGATCCCTCCATCAAGCTTCAGGCAAATTTGGGCCCACCATTGGACAATCCCACTACTTATCGCCATCTAGTTCGCAAGCTCAACTATCTGACGAACACTAGACCAGACCTCTCCTTTGTTGTGTTGTCTTTAAGCCAATATATGCAAATACCCTGTCTTTCTCATCTTTCTGCTTCCCATCGAGTGCTGACATACTTGCGTACAGATCCCTCACAAGGCATTCTCATATCCTCACACCCTTCTATGGATCTAATGGTTTTTTGCGATGCGGATTGGGCAACCTGCCATGAATCTAAACGATTAGTCAGTGGTTTCTTCATTACTCTTGGTGGTGCTCCTATTTCATGGAAATCTAAGAAACAAGCTTCCATCTCTTTGTCATCCGTCGAGGCTGAGTATAGAGCGATGCGTCGAGTCACGACAGAAATCACCTGGCTTGTTCGTCTTTTGGGAGATCTCACAGTCCAACCTACCTTACCCGTTCCTATTCACTCTGATAGCCAAGCCTCTATTCATATAGCTCAAAACCCGGTTTTCCATGAGAGAACCAAACATGTGGAACTGGATTGCCACTTCGTTCGTCAGCAATTTTTCTCAGGCTTGATATCCCTTTCTTTCGTTCCATCGGACCATCTACTCGCCGATTTGTTTACCAAACCCTTATCTGAGGGTTCTCCTCGGAGCATTTCGTGCAAGTTGGGGGTCCATTCTGTCCCCTCAACTATGAGGGGGGTTGTTGAAGAACAGAACCTCCATGACAATTTTGTGGAGAAAGAAACGAGTAAGGAAGATGAATAGATGAGGAGAAGAAGACGAAGCTATAAAGAAGTAAAGTCTTCTTCGAACTTTACAAAGTTTGTCTGAAGACCAACTCTAATCAAGGCCACGTGTCAGCATCATGGACAAAATATCATGATCCTAAGATTCATTCCTAGACGTTGGATTAAAAGCACTAGAATGAATCTCAGCCATCCATTCAATAAATCTGATAAGGAATATTAGAAGCTTCTACAATGTATATAAGCACATGCACACGCATTGTAAAGAATAATTTCTTGTTAGTTAGTTACACAATAGCCAATAGAAATAGTACATGTGTATAGGAATATTTATTTACATTCTTTGTATCTATAGAATAGATTTGTATATAAGGAATACAAGGATGTGAATAAAATTACACAGAAAATTTTCACAAGTCTTTTTCTTTTCTTTCAGTATATTGAACAAATAGTATTACGACAGGTATATTTAGACCCCAAGTATAATGAAAAGCATATTTAAATCTTTTTTCATAGTACATGGTTATATTTGATCTTTTGTCGATTAAATATTATAGATCATAAAAAAATTAAAAAATTAATTAAAATGGATGAATAAATATTATAAAAGAAAAACAAAAAAAACAATTAAAGTGGTGCAAGCACAATTTTCCGGAGGGTGGATTGCAAAATTAGGAAGTAGTGACATCAAAGCTGAAACTTTTAAAAGTTAAAAGAGCGGACGAGAAAAGTTTTGTCAAAATTTGCTTGTGCGATGTCTAACACTTCAAAATCGTTAGGGGAAAGGGAATAAAATTTAAAAAAAAAAAAAAAAAAAAAAAACTCTCTTGCTGGAAAATGTCCCTATCATACACTTCAACATTAACGTTTTGTCTTTCCTCTCTTTGTAAAGTGCAAACTATGGAGAATGTCCCTATTGTTGTCTTTCATAGTTTTCTGGAACTTAACAAATATATGGGTCAAGAAATACAATAAGTCTTGAGGGTATATATGTGGGTAAGAGGAGTTAATAATAGCCATCTATTAAGAATGATGCTTCAAAATCTGCAATCCAACTTCTGTTTTGTGCTGCTGTTTGTTTCAATCCAATGTTTATTGGTGATAGTCTTTGGTACAGATCATTATAGCAGAGGTGACTTCCCTCCTGGCTTTGTTTTTGGTGCTGGAACTTCTGCCTATCAAGTCAGTTAAAAGATCTTTTCTTCTTTTTTATTTTCAATAATCAGTTTGTAATTGATGAATAGTAATTGTTTTACTCTTTGATTGGTTATATTTGAGAAAAGGTAGAAGGGGAAGCATTTGAAGATGGAAGGACACCTAGCATTTGGGACACTTTTGCTCATGCTGGTCTGTATTCGCTTTGCATCCTTGACCTCTTTATAGTCTCATTTTTTTTTCCGGTAATTCCTCTTTATAGTCCCATTAATCTTGAAATTCAGTAATAGTCCGTCGTACGGCCCAAATCATGGTTCGTGTTGTCTGTTTTGCCCTGACTGGCTCTTGGATTTGTCATTTGAGCTATGTCACATCGAACCCAAAAGCATAAGATACTATGTGAACTTGTACTGTCTTATCTAACACTTCATTTTCTT
This sequence comes from Nicotiana paniculata, assembly GCA_005239505.1. Lineage (NCBI taxonomy): Eukaryota > Viridiplantae > Streptophyta > Magnoliopsida > Solanales > Solanaceae > Nicotiana > Nicotiana paniculata. The sequence continues at coordinate 22,018 of ML321869.1, read as the reverse complement.
CTTCGCTCGTTTGGACATAGATTTGATTGAAACTTGAAAAACAAAAATTTGAAGTTGTGTTGAAAAATAATTTGTGAAAATTGAAATTGTGTTTGAACATGCATTTTATTTAAAAAAAATTATGTTTTGTGAGTGAAAGTAAAAACTTCACCCAAAAATTGCTCTAAACCAATTTTTGGGAACTTGAATTTTTTTTCTTCAAAAACTGATAATATTCTATGAACAAATAGTGTTCTAAAAAAAAATTCAAAAAAAATAGTCAAAATCTATGGCCAAATGAGAACGAATCATTTCCGATGTGTGATTTGCCTTAAGTGTCATATACACCCTTTCTTCGTAAGCTTGCTATCCTTGAAGCCTGTCAGTCATTCTCCTGAACCTGCTCTCATCAGCCCCCTTCCATCGTGACTCGTGAGCGTTACATAGTTGTTATGCCGGAGACTTTGTTACATCCTTTTACAATTGCCTGACCGAAATGTCATTTTTTCCATCTACGGATGTGGAGCAACCGGAAACACAAGTTAAAGGAAATTGAGATTTTAAGCCCGTTTTACTCTTCAATAATTTAAAGCATAATCATAATATATGGCTTTGTGAGAAATTTCATCTTTTAACCTCAATAAGTCTTGTCTATTCCATGTATGAGAAGTTGATGTGTGATAAAGCCAACACATCCTCTTTTTATTTTCTTTCCTAATTTAAGAATATCCCTCATTTATTATAATTCAGTTGCTTCTTGCCAAACTGAAGTTGTTCGGTGAATGCACAATCAGTCACTGATTATTGTGCAGAAAACTGATATACTACTATGGAAAGTTGTACATTTATATGTCTGTTTTTGGACAATCATTTATATGTGGAGCATTTCTTTCTTTTAGAGATTTAAAGTCTCTTTATTAGGAAACAAATGCTGTGAGTTAGATTAATGCAGATTGGCATATGATATTTCAAGTTATTGCTTCCAGGTTTTACTGGTGGAGCCAATGGAGACATAGCATGTGATCTGTACNACGGCATAACAAATTTCAGTGCCATCAGTAGTTAAAGGAGAGAGTAGTTTGCATATAAGTTTAATTGACATCAGAGCTAAAATGGACAAGTACAACAAGCAATTATAGATGAAGAATCAGTAGCACATTGATTTCCTTGAAAAGCAACTGAGAACTGTTCAGTTTCATTCTTAGGATTTAGAATCATTTGAACTTGTTACAGGAGAGAGTAGTTTGCATATAAGTTTAATTGACATCAGAGCTAAAATGGACAAGTACAACAAGCAATTATAGATGAAGAATCAGCAGCACATTGATTTCCTTGAAAAGCAACTGAGAGAACTGTTCAGTTTCATTCTTAGGATTTAGAATCATTTGAACTTGTTACAAGTTCCTATCTTCCGTTCTCTTAACAACATGCCAAAAAAAGAATGTAACTAAGTCTTTGCCTCTTTAAGCCTTACTCTTGAATCTTATTTGCTTAAGCTTCTTAAAATTGATCTTACGTAGTTAAGTCCTTCGCACAATAGCATAATCTTAGGTTCGAGGTATTGTCTTTGTTATTTTTAGTTTATGTGACCAGGAGGTCACGTGTTTGAGCCGTGGAAATAGCCTCTTGCAGAAATGCAGGGTAAGACTGCGTACGATAGACCCTTGTGGTCCGGCCCTTCCCCGGACCTCCTGCTTTAGCGGGAGCTTAGTGCACCGGGCTGCCCTTTTTGGTCTTCAAGAAATGGTTTGTTCTTTACGTCTTGTAAAAAGTTGGTAGCACTTAAGTTCAATCAGTTTTTTCCTAAAGAAAGGGATTTTGAGTTCATCAAATTTCCGCAGCAGGAAGATGTCCAATTTATGGTCGACACAGGATTAGAAGCCTACAGGTTCTCTATTTCATGGTCTAGACTTATTCCTGGTAGGTTTAGCCCCTTGATACTACTTGAAAACACCTCACGTTATTCTCTTATTTCCATCCCCTTTGATGCCGTGTTTGTTCTCTTTCCAGGCGGAAGAGGACCTATAAATCCAAAGGGTTTACAGTTTTACAACAATTACATTGATGAACTTATCAGCAACGGTCATACCAAATTTCATGGCAATTTCAGTACTTTTTGTCGATTACACATATAGAGAAAAAAGAAAAGCAAAAACCTGCACTTCGAGATTCCTCTGAAGAGTGTATTAAAAGTGTTTCATATCTTTTAATATTGCAGGTATTCAACCACATATTACACTATTTCACAGTGATCTACCGCAGGTACTTGAAGATGAATACGGGGGATGGTTAAGCCGAAAGATTGTGTATGTCTATAGCTTATTTTTAACCTGTTTACTCATATATCAGTTTTAGTATCAGTCCATCAGATACGATTAACTTAAACAGTAGAATTTGATATCGACTTTAGGAAGGACTTCACTGCATATGCAGAGGTATGCTTCAAGGAATTTGGTGACAGGGTAATGTATTGGACCACCATTAACGAGGGCAATATATTTGCGATCGGAGGTTATGATATTGGCATCACTCCTCCAGGACGCTGTTCTCCACCTTTTGGAGTTAATTGCTCTAGAGGGAATTCGTCTACTGAGCCTTATATTGTTGTTCATAACATGTTACTTGCACATTCATCTGCAATGAAATTGTACAGGAGAAATTACAAGGTAAGATTCAAAAATTTCAATATAGAAGCAAACTGGTCACTTAAATAACTTTCATCTGTTTCATTATTGAAGTTTCAATGATTTAATGTTTTGGTTTTTCTTTTAGTTTGATCAATTTTCACCAATTTAGGAGAGGAATTTTATCAACTCATGTTCCTTCTATTTGGAGGATGTTGGTTATGCTATAAAGGGTGATTGGGTAATAAGTTTGATAAATAATAATTTATTATTTATTTGAATTTAGCAAATAAGAAAATGTTCATTTCGTTCCCGTTAGTACTATGTGCGACACAGGTGTGCTAACTAGTTTAGATAGCAAGTTAGTTTGTAATCTTGGATGTTTGGCATTATAAGTGCTTTGAGGAAAACTTCTTTCTTTCTTCTCTACTCCTGTTTCTTTGATGAAAGTACTCGTCTTTGTGGTCATGTAAGTATATCCTTGCTCATTTCCAGTTCCTTCTATATCTTGTGAGTGAACAAATTTACTTTAAGACATGTGCTTACTAATGACAGCAAAATTTTGCAATGCAGTCCACCCAACATGGTCTCGTAGGATTTAATATATATGGTTTATGGTGTGTACCTTACACAAATTCAAGGGCTGATGTAAATGCAGCAGAAAGAGCCAATGAATTTTATACTGGTTGGTGAGTTTTTGAATTTCATTGACTGATTAGAAGTATATCTTTCTGACAAGTAAACTCTTGCCTAGCAGCTATATCAATATTACACTTTTTTAAAGGACATAATTAAGTATATAAACACATGCCCCCAAGGCTTTCATCTAGTGGTAAGAGCTCAGCGGGTGATGTGTGGGTTAGGGGTACATCACGTATGTGAACCCTGCAACAGACAAAAGCTTGGTATTTAAGTGGAGAAGGGTAGAGGGACGTGCCCATTACCGAGTTTCAAACCATGCGTCAGTTATAAAAAAAAGTATATGAAAATGTGCTATCTAATAATTTAAACTTTTAGATAAGATGATTACGCAATTCAATATGGTACAAAGCATACATAAGTGTTGAGCTCAAGTTCGTCCTCTCCTATTATAAATAAATAAAAATTCACAATAAGAACCAGACCCTCACGTAAGGATCATGTTGATGACCTAAGTATATAAAAATGTGCCCTCTCTAACAACTTATGCTTTTAGATGAGATGGGCTTACAACTCAATCTTTTTTATCCTGTATTTGCAAGTAATATGTTTGTTTACCATATTCTCCTTTTCCAACTTTGGCTGCAGGATAATGAATCCCTTAATATTTGGAGACTATCCCTCTGTAATGAAGAAGGCTGCTGGGACAAGGATTCCAAGCTTCACCAAATATGAAGCTAAGCTAGTTAAGGGCTCAGTTGATTTCATTGGCCTAAACCACTACACAACAGCATCTGTTGAGGACAGGTCTTCCAGCATTGAGAAGCATAGCAGGGACTTTAGTGCTGACATAGAAGCAGATATCTCACGTATGAAATCCTGTGCTAACTAAGATTGTATTTGGTATGACGTAGTGGTGGCAAAATGGATAAAAATAAATATTTATCCACCCATATTATCCACTAAAAAATGGGTTGGATATGAACTTTTTAAAAACGGGTCAAATATGGATAAAAAGCATATTATCCACTTAGAAAATGAATAAGCAATGGATAACTAATGAGTTTGACTTTTACATTTGTAAAGACTCAAATTTTGGGTTCTTCAAGTTTGAGAGACTAGGAATTCTTCCAAAAGTAATCATATTCAACAAGCCATGGATAATATGGATATCCATATTATCTGCCGGTTAACCCGTTTTCTATCCGTATTAAATACGGGTCGAGATTTATCTTTTTTTGCATTACCCATTTTTTGACCCGCCCATATCCGACCCGGCCTGTCCATTTGCCACCCCTATGACGGAAGCCATTGTTTCAGAAAGTATTTTTTGGAAAAGACTTATTTTCGGAAAATGTTTTTCGGTGTTTGTTTGGGTGGAGAACAGAAGTATTTTTCTGGAAAAAAAGAACATTTATTAAAGATTGATAAAATTAATAGCAAATTTGAGTACTGTTTTTGATGAAACTTTTGAGTATTAAAGTTGGTAATAATGTTTAAATGTTGGTCAAAGCAGTAATATTAAGTTAGGAGTTAAGATAGTTGTGAAGGAGAACGACTTCCGCCCGAAGGTGAGGAAAGTCATTTCATTTTTTCCCTGGGAAAATGTTTTCTCCAAAAAATATTTTTCTCAACCAAACACTAGAAAATAAGAAATATTTTCCGTCATGCCAAACACACCCTAAGTAAAAATCACTCTCTCATATTTTAACCATTTGCTAACTCAGTTTCATCTGGATGTTTATCCGACTTCATTCAAACTATATCTTGCATAGTTTATTATTTTATCTGCTTATGATGGATTAGGTGATATCAGTGAGCTCTTTAATTTTAGCTTTTATGGGTTTCTGCAGTCGGGGCATTGGCAGCAGTTCAGGTGAGGCCTCTAACATAAGTTCTTATGTGATGTTTTCAAGATTTACACATTCTGTCACTTAAACATTGTTTGACTTTAGTATCCAGTTATACCTTCTGGTCTTTATGAATTTCTGGAGTACTTAAAAGAAGCTTATGGCAACCCGCCGATTTACATTCAGGAAAATGGTGCGTCCTCTCCGATCACGTCCTCTCTTTTGATTTTTTGCTTTTGCATGCAATTTGTGGGTTCTTACACCTGTGTTACTGTGCTCTAGCAATGTTTTGCCTTATTCAGTAGGTATATATAGAGGCTGATGCCTACTATAAGCCAAAATTTTCCCTACAACCTGGAAACTTTAACCACTACGGACAATCTACTCAAAGTAAAGCATGCATAACTTGGTTTCACTTCTAGCCTGTTTGGCCAGCATAGGAAAACTACTACTAGTGCTTATTTTGGAGAGTCGGTATTATGACAAGCTTTTGTGAAACATAAGTGTTTTTAAGTAGTAGAAGAAGCTATTTTCTGCTGTGTGGAAGAAGCTAAGAGCGTGTTTTGGATAGCCACCTACGAATTGGATTTGGGTAATATTACACAGTTTCGCATGTTTGTCTCGCCAAGTAATTACTTGGTCGGTAAGGGAGGTGAGAATTGGTGGTAATTACACGGTGTAATTACATGGTTACTTTTTAATTTCTTTCCTTTTTGTTTTTATTTTAATTTATTTTCTTATAACTTTTTATTTCCATTATTTTAATTTCTTTTTATTTTAATTTTTTATTTAGTTTTACTTTTAAATTTCTTTTTAAATTTTAATATATTTGTCTTTACTTCTTGTGATTCCATATAATTGCTCGTATATCTTATTTCTTATTTGTTTTATTTTCTTTATTTAGCGTAACTGTGTTATTATTCTAGTTTTTGAAACTACATCTCCTAATATTAATATTAGAAATAATGAGTCATTAACAAACATGCCATATGTCATTAAAGTAGAATTTCGTTGTTGAATGAGGTTATAAACTTACTATGTTTCCTAATCTTAAGTTGTATTGGAATTTAGTTTTATTATGTTGGAATTTGACATATGTTAAACTATTTATTTTTTTTGAATTTTGAAATTATGTTATATTTATGGCTCCAATTTACTTGTTTTAGTAGTATTGACTTGTTAATCATATTGTTCATTTTTTAGTTAAAATTGATAGATTAGTTTTGTCAAACATTTGAATGATGTTATGACATACATTTATAAATGTAAATTTATTTTATCAAACATGAAATCCATGATGTTCTTATAAAACGTATGTTTTTAGTTTTTATAATTAATTAAACTATCTATTATTAATATGAAAAATAATATATAGTTTTATGGTTCCAATTTACTTGTTTTAGTAGTATTGACTTGTTAATCATGTTCATTTTTTAGTTAGAATTGATAGATTAGTTTTGTCAAACATTTGAATGATGTTATGACATATAGTTATAAATGTTAATTTATTTTATCAAACATGAAATCCATGATGTTCTTACAAAACGTATGTTTTTAGTTTTTATAATTAATTAAACTATATATTATTAATTTGGAAAATATATATCAATTATTTTTACAATATTAGTTATAAATATATGATTCCTAATTATTGTATATGCAAGACAAAATATGCATCTTAAATACCAATCTAATATCATTTATACTTATAAAAAATCATTTATCAGCATATATTTATTATATTATCTTTTAAGTTTTGATAATTACTTCATTTAAAATTTAATCTAACTGTGTAATTACACTTGTGCAACCAAACAGTACGCTTGTAATTACACTATAATTACGTTATGACAAACAAACAAGTTGTCGTAATTATTATATTGTGTAATTACTACCCTAGTAATTACACCAATTCCAATTACCGGGTGGCTTTCTAAACAGACCCTAAATAATGTAGCTTCTCCGTAGAAGTAGAAACAGAAGTTGTTTTTTACTTGTTTTCATTACAAAAATACCTTTATGAAAAATTTATATTACCAAACTATCCCAACCATATGGTCAAACACAAACCTCATGAATTATCGTCAACAAATCTGTTATCAAAGTCCCATAAATATGCTTTCTCTCTCTCTACTTTTTGATTTATTTGTTACTTTTAATTAAAAGAAATTGAATATGTTAATTAAAGCCTCTCATAAAAAAAATTCAAATCATTTATCTATTTAAATAAAACTAATTGTACAACAAATCTCTACATGTCTTTTGTTGTAATTTGATACTCTAAAGCACTTTTGGAAAGATACCCAAACTACTTTTCTTAAACTCCTTTTGACAAAAGTACTTTTCAAAATAAGCAAATTTTGGAAGGTTCTTCAAATAGTCATTTTCAAATATCGATCTCTCTTCATCTATGGTCCCTGGGAACACTACTTCCATTATTTTCGACTAAGTCAGAACAGGAAACTGTATCCATACCAGCCCCCCCCCCCCTCCCCCCCCCGGGCCCACTTACTGTTGTGGGGTACTCTGGAAAACTATGATGAAGTTTGCAGTTGCAATGTCAGCTATACTGTAGTTTCCTCTGAATTCCAAATGTAAGATTTCAGGATGTTAGCATAATCTTGTGACTGAAGTGAAAAGAATTTGAGATGCTTAATGATTTGTTTTGGCAGGTCAAAAGACTCGGCGTAATGGTACACTACATGACACAGTAAGAATAGAATATTTGCATGCCTACATTGGAAGTGTTCTTGACGCTGTAAGGTAAACCTCTTATAACAAAGTTATTGACTGTAATGCAGGCAGAGAGAGAGCTCTGAATCGTATCTTTGATGTTATCTTTGGAAGAGATGGAAGGTCAAGCTTATTTGCCTCTTGTAAATTTGGCAAAACACTTTCCAAGAACTGAACAAATCAGAAAGTTATACACTCTTGCAAGTTAAAATGTTGAGACAACTATCTTAATCATGTTGGGCCATCTTTTAGGATTTAAATTACATACATTGACCCTGTAAAGATATTTTATGCGATCAGCGTAGTTTTGTCATTTTTATTAGTTTACCAATTAAGGCTCGTCATAAGAACTTACCTGTACCTTATAAGTGACCTGATTTGTGTAAGTACTGTTTACACCATAAATGCGTAGACGTAAAGTTTTTATTTTATTTGTTTGCACTGTGGCAACAGGCAGGCGCCTTAATTGCTAATTCAGCAAGTTAATTGGTTAACAGCATACCTGTTTCCTTTCTTAATCATCTTTCAAGTTGATGCAGACTAAGCCTTTCTCATGTGCACTTGGCTAAAAAGCTTTTCTTTTGTCCACTCTCCCTATATAATGCAGGAATGGATCGGATACAAGAGGGTATTTCGCCTGGTCCTTTTTAGATGGTTTGGAGTTACTTGGTGGCTATGCATCGAGCTATGGCCTCTACTATGTAGATTTGGATGACAAAGAGTTAAGAAGGTATCCAAAACTTTCCGCATACTGGTACGCCAACTTCTTAAAGGGAAAAAGCTCTATTACCAGTGTAGCTTCCATGTAGGGGACAAGCTTCCTATCTACAAATTCTAGTTTTGTTACTAAATATAATCGGTTTTATCTGCACAAGATGTTAGATATTTGTCAACCCTTCTCAAATAATATGATTATACCTGCACAAGATTTTTAATATGATGTTGCCTGCACAAAATTCTCCATTCTGTGAGTGATAAATGTGGAAAGAAAATAAATATTCCTTTTCATGAAACCCCACAGATTGTCAACTTCTGTCTTGATCATTTCATAGGCACAAGGAGCATATCTGTCTCAGGCTTAGCATGATTTCTTTTTGCCACAGTTATTATGTTACAAAGAAGAATTTAACAGCTAGTTATTGACAGTTGAGCAATCAGGTCAACTCAAAATCAGCAAGATCTCCTTCATTTGGAGGACATTTCACAAATTAAAAATCTGTCTTTTTCACAGACCAAAGATCAGATAAAAATCAGAATGTCTCAGGCTTTTAACCTTTGGCCACTTGACATCTTCACAATATGCATTGTGCACCAAAACAGTCCTGGAGGTAGGAGTGTTCATAAAAACCCGAAAAACCGAACCAAACCGACCAAAAAAATTGATACTTTTTAGGTTTGGTTTGGTTTTGGTTTTAAATTTTTAAAACCGATCAAATTTGGTTTAATTTTGGTTTTAATAAAAAAATAACCGAAAAAACCGAACCAAACCGACTAAAATTTTATAGTACATATTAGTCATTTGTATTTTTAGTCTAGTCATTTGCTATTATAATAATCTAATTCTTTGTTTTCTAGTTTGATTGGTAGTTTTCTTTTGCTAAGTACAAGAATTTATTTCACGTGAAAAATAATCGATTTTTAATGGAGTACTTAAATTATTCATCATTATTTGAGTCAATTATCATCAATATATCTTGGTAAATAATAGATTTCTCAAAGAGCAATTGGTTTGATAATGTTATGTTGAAAATGTAGTTGCCGGAATATGCGTTTGGTAGTGTATGTCTCATATTTAAGAAAAAATTGATAAATAACCAAAAAAGACGAAAAACCGACAAAAATCGAATCGATAAAAAACCGACTTAATTGGTTTGGTTTTGTTCCAATATTTGAAAAATCAACTTGATTTGGTTTCTTTTTAGGAAAAAATCGATCCAAACCGAATCACAAACACCCCTACCCGGAGGAGAATTGAAGACAAATAGTTTTGAGTTCTCCTAAGGATAAAAATGGGTGGAAGGGCGGGCGGACTTGGGTTTGGGAGCCTTCACTCAATACAATTTTACCCTACCCGCCCAAAAAATATATATCCGCACCTAGTGTTTGCATCAATTTATATAATGCATAGTAATTATGGCTAAGTTTTAAAAGTTAATATGCAAACACATGTTATCCATATATTGTTTTGGCCAAAGCACCAACTGCTGACAATCTTCTTTTTTTAAAAAGCCACCTTAGATATTATGATTTGGTAGGAAACGAGTCAAGGACCATATCTTGGGCAGAACATATTGAGGTGACGAAGAATCTCTTTCTATCTCTTAGAACTCGGTGGCGATGTCCATTAAAGAAATTTTGTAAAATAAAACTTGCTTGGATGATATTATTTTTTTCAGAAGTTTCACAAATACTAAACCCTCCCCCCCCCAAAAAAAAAAGTCTTAGAAAGAGTGCCTTAAGCTTTACGAAAAACCACCTTGTATTAGACACGTTATTATTAAAGAATTTTCAAGTTGTCCTTCATATTCTTAAAAAACAAAAAAGCAAAATGGTAATCTGGCGTAGGTAGGAACTTTACAAATTAGCAATTGTATTCATTCACCTCAAAAGATATTAAATGTGCAGTGCTTAGCTTGCTTTTCTTTTGGGTAAAGTTTTGGCCATAATGTTAATTTAATGTGTGCTTAGCTCATTTGCTCGGTGAAGGAGACTTTTTCTTGCAATTTGCAGTTACTGTGGGTTGACATTGAATTAACAAAAAATTGCGCGGCGTGGCCTCGAATGGGGCTGGTCTCCGTAATTGGTGGTTTTTAAAAAATAGTTACGCATCCTTTCTGTTGTGTAGCTTCAGCTAAGATCTACCAACATGGTAGGATTCTGTATTAAATGCTATATAGTAATATAATATTTATTCCTAAGCTTCTACCATTTTTTCAATACTGTTATATATCAAATTTTAATTTTGAAAAATAATTTGTTAGAAAACACAAATAAGTTATGCCAATTAAGTAGATTTTGATGAATAATTTAAAAAATAGGCCGCTTGCAAATAACACAAAGTCATTCCAGTGTGGTAGAGTTTGATGAATAATTGAACAAGCACAAAAATCATATCAACCAAGCAGACTTTGACGAATAATTTAACAGATTGCTCCAATTTCTTCTTCAATTTGCATATGGTCCACTAGATTAATGAAAGTTTTCTAATATTCCGCTAAAATAGCCTTTATGGGTTATTCCTGTCAATCTCCCTTGAATTAGTCAATGGCTTTTCTAGGTATCTTCCTCTTGTTTATCACCAAAAAAGGACATAAATTTGGAAAGGGAAATAATAAAATTTAAAAAAAAAGAAAAGGAAAATAAGAGCAAAAAAAGAGAAGAAGAAGAAGATGAAACCAAATCAAACCGAATCCTCAAGTGCAAACTTATTAAAAGATGGACAGAAACTGAAACTACAGAGTCAAATAAACTACTACTGTAGTTTAACTTTTGACAAGAGTAATCGGGGGCGGAGCTAGAGAGCGGAGTGCGGGTTCGGCCGAACCCAGTAGCTTTGGTTCGAATCATGTATTTGTCTTAAAAGTTCATTGAATATGTATAAATTATTAATTTAGAATTCAGTAACTTAAAACGATTAAAATCCCATAAACTTGAAATTCTGGCTCCGCCTTTAAGAGTAATGACACAATTTTGTATAATGTATTAGATAAAGCTTATGCGTGACATTGGGACATTGAAAAACTCATGAATCGGAGCTTATTAGTCATGTCTAACTGATTGTATAAATTGAAGAATATGTGATTAAAAAGACTATTTGGAAAAACAGAATTGGGATGCACTAAGTTTGGTAGACTTCCCACAACCAATGGTCTGTTTAATATGTAGAATATAATGGTATAGTGTAGTCCATTAACTATAGACCATGATGAAAATGTAGAAAGTGATAAAAAGAGCAATTTCAGCACTACAATATTGTAAAGTGTTGCTTTTCAACCACCCACATTAGGATCTCACCTGCCTTTCACCTTTCTTCTATTCAGGATGTCTAATTAAGATCTAGTCAATTGTAAGATCAACCATTAATATCTTTAAATTCACATGTATTTTACACAACACGCACACATATACAGGGGTGGAACCGAGCCTAGTGAGCACCCCAATTTTCCGAATAGGCAAACAGAGCAGGTTGGGAATCGGAATCAGAGCGAGCAGCTTCTCGTATCAGGGCCCGAGCTAAATACCTGCCTTCGGTGTCACCAGGACCACGTCCTTCGGGTCCAGTTCGAGTCCCAAGACCTCAGAGAGCTTTACCAAAAACAACCGCACGCGACTAATAAAAGGTCGTGATGTCCGTGCCCAACCGGATATCACAATGCGAATCTTGACCTGTATCAGCAGAAAATCAGTGATTAGCGAAAAGAAATTTTTTTTATCTTTCTTAGAATTGTACATAGAGTAAAACTCTCATACTATATAAAGGGGAAGCTTATTATTCATTAGATATACTGTGACACGCAATATACTTCTATGTCCGAAAGCTATTCAAAGTTCTTGTTCTTGTTCATAAGTTCTTTATAAGTGCAAGCTCGGAACCGAAGGCAGGTTCCTCGTTAAGCCATTAATTGAGCTCGGACTCTTTCTTATCATTGGTTTGGTCATTTATTACGTCTTTTATTTGCTTAATCTAACGTCATTAATCACTTGTATTGAATTAATTCGCATATCCTTAAAACCGTATATAAATTGAATTGATATCCGTTTTTAAGAGTAAACATATATAATGTAATAATAGTTTTCTAAAGAAACAATATATATATATATATATATATATATATATATATATATATATATATCATCACCACTAGAAAAGCATACAAAAGAAGTATCAATAAAACCTTAAAACTATCCTACTCTAATATTTAACTCACATGTACATATAAATAGTTCGAATAAAATAATAAATTGACACGACTTTTGAAAAAAACCTGTATGCCACTGGTGGTGTCTGACAGCTCATTCGGTGTTCTTTTTTTATTTTATTTTATAATTATTATTTTATTTCATCTTAAATTCACATGGAATAAAGGATAAAGCTTGATTTGTTCTACAATTTAGTCCAAAAGTTAATCAATAGCCAACATGACTAAGGTGGAAATGTGAAGAGTCTGGAACCAAAATGAGGTTTTTTAAGACTCAAAGAATAAAATATGTGAAAAAAATAACTGGTGACCATAATATATATATATATATATATAGCCCTTTTATATTATAAAGCCCTTCTTTATCGCGCTATATATATATATTATGTGGGCTCATCAATACTTCTTTTGGGCTTAACTGAAATAACAATAATTCAACCGGGTATAGTGCCCATATTTAAGGCGCTATACCTCAAATAATTGTACCCCCGAACTGGTTTTTGCCTTATTTAAAGAGGTTAAGGATTTTGTAAAAATTCATTTATAAATATTCTCAAGTCTTCTGAAATATTTCTTCGTTAAATTATTTTGCATTTTGTCATAATGTCTGAAGAGCGAACAATTAGAGTTTCATTATATTTGTGGAGGGGGCGGGGAGAGAGGGTGAGGTTGTGGTGGCGAATAACTCAGTAAGCTACAGTTTATCTCCACAGTGTCATGTTAAATTGCCACTTACAATAGAGTACGATACATTGGTATCGTTGTTATGTAAAAAAATGAGTGTGAACAAACGTTCGGTGAAATTAAAGTAACCAAAAGATATCCGTATTTTGTCACTCCGCAAGGGGTTGCTTGTTATGCTGAGTTTAACATCGAAGACGATGAAACTCTAAGAGATTTTTTGAGGACTCCGGACGAATACCGAAAATTCCTTGTGATAAAAATATTGGAAATTTACGTCAAGGCTGAAGACGTTCGCAATAATGAGGTTGCACAAAGTAGGGATATCATTCAGCCATCGGGTGATTATTTTGGAGCAGTTGGCTGAAAGAGTTTGGCATGATCTAAATTTATCTCCACGGGCGAATGTGGAGCGAGAAAATGATTTCTCTCCTAGTTTACATAATCCGCAAGACGAGTGGTATACTTCAATTTTCCTTTGTGTTACGATATTTTTTTTGATGTATTGAATTTGTACTAACACTCATATATTCTACAGGAGGTACCGGCCAGATATGAGTTTTACAAGTGATGAACCAATGCACAGTTCGGATATGCCTAATTTTGGTGTGTTGGATCATGGTGGTCCATCCTGGAGTCATCACCAACAGTAATAAGTGTATGTACTTGTTCATCTTGCAGAATGTATGAAATAAAATTATATTTCAATTGGTGTTAGGTCTTATTGATATTTAACATTAATACTTTAGTACAATAATTTAACATACATCCCAAAAAATAAAATAATTGCCATTCACCATTATCGTCGTTGTCTGGAACTATTTTATTATCACTGTCTTCATATTCTTCGTCAACATCGTGTACGCCTCCTTCGGGACTGAGGGCATCGTAATCTAGGCCCCAATTGATACACATTTCTCGTATTTCATCGCTATCATCAATAAGACCACTTTTTTTATTTCTACAACAATATGAGACTCCAACATCCAACGTCTATGGTAGAAACTTAGGTAGTCTCTCCCACTCGACAACTGTTGGGAAAACATGATAATAATCGTCTCTATGCAATTTATCATTTTCTAATAGATCCCAGTACTGATCCTCCGTTCCTCCTAGGAAGTTAAGATCGTCCATTGTATGATGAACAACTAGTTCCTTTTCCATCTCTAGAATCTCCTTCATCAAATGTCGAATAACTTCCGGTTCATCTTTGTGGGTGTTTGTTTGGAAGGTTGTAAACAGTGCTTGTGGAATAACAAGCCCATGCCAGCGACATAATACTTTGTAATCACACTGTTTTGAGTAAAGGGGAACCCATTGTAGTTTTTCTCCCCAAATTTGCATACCTTCAAGCTTTGTAGAATGCGCTTCGCCCTCAATAATGTGCTCTGCAACTTTGAGATCATTGTGTATATTGATGTGCTTATTTTTCATGGTATGCAGAACACCATACCACTTTCCATCAACCAAGTCAGCGTAGCAACCTAGCATATTTTTTCAAGGTAGGGATCGATAGTGTTAAGACCTGTTCCATGGGGATCTATTAAACTACCTTCATTTTTTTGCCTCTTTTCAAACCACTTGTTAAATGTTAGTAGCATTTTTTGAATGGATGTTGTAATATTTATTCAAAAGGTCTTTGAAATACAGATGACTTGGTTCAGTTTAAGCAGTTGTCTTATATCCGTAAGAATCATTATCACGCGAAGTATAGCACGGTGAAATACCACGTTATGTGTGTTGTCTTGTCAACCTGAAAAAGCTTCCGTTCTGCAAAAGCTATCTTCTGAAAAACTGTATTGTACCCTAAAAAATCATTATCACGCGAAACATAGTGCGGTGAAATACCACGTTATGTGTATTGTCTTGTCGACCTGAAAAAGTTGATGTTCTACAAAAGCTATCTTCTGGAAAAGCCGTATTGTACTCTAAAGAATCATTATCACGCGAACCATAGCGCGGTGAAATACCACTTTATGTGTTTTATCTTGCCTATAAATAACTAGCGCATTTTAGTTATTATATGCGCTTAACCAAAACAAATAGAAAAACTTTCCATAATTTTTTTATTTTTCTTGCATTAAGAAATGTCTGGATACAATGACGTACCAAGATGTAATTTTGGCAAACGTGCGATTTTGAAGCCATGTTGGTCAAATAGTATTGTTGGGCGCAGATGCCAGATATGTCAACAACTTGTAAGTTATTGTTTTGGAAAAAATATTTGTTAATATTTTTTATATAAAATGTTAACCAATAGTGTTGTGTTATAATCCCCATTGGTAGGATGGAGATCAATATAGATTTGAAGAATGGTATGATGAATCCATTAACCAGGAATACTACAAATCATGTTTGTAGTATGTTTGGAATATGACCGGTGAATACGAACTCCAGATCTTTAAACTACAACGACAAAATTGCGGCAGTACAGGAGAAACTAAAAGAGGCGGAAGAAGAAAAAAATAGGTTGGAAGAGAAATTTAAGTGATTAAAGCAGAGAATAATGGGTGATAGTGACTAAGCAAACACATGTATATGTTGAGTGTAGTATTTTATTTTTATGTTTTCCGTGTCATGTATTTTTATTAGTTGTACCAAATTTAAATTATGTTAAATTGCTATGTTTGTGTTTGTGTTGTAGTATTAAAATAACGAAGACCCAGAAAAATAAAAACATAATGCGCATATAATGTAAACCATAAAAAATATTGCTATTATTTATTGAATGCCATATGTACATAAAATTAAAAAAAAGTCAATGTGTCCCACATCCTGTATGCTTTAAAGCAGCCGTTGGACTGAGGTGCATCCCATCCAGCCCAGCTACACTATCAAGATCTTCCTCATCACGTCGCCTCTTTATCGGAGGATGCGCTGCAACATGATCGTTAGTAAGACTGGTAGGCTCGGTCAAAGGGGTCGTCGATCCAGCATTAACCTACAGAATAATAAGATATTTTAGTATATGAAATATATATTAGTAATGTACGTGTTAAGTCACAAAAATTTAAATTTTCTTACTATGGTCTCGGCGGGCTCCTGAATATAATCATCTGTCTCAACCATGTCAGTATCGCACAAAGTGGCCTCCGTGACAGACGAGGATGATGCTTTAAAAAAAGGCTTTAGATATTTATGACTAATCAATGAGATAAAAATAAATATAAATAATAGTAATACAAAAAATCAGCGTCTGTGAAAGATCCTCAGCATCACTCGATGATGAGCCATAATTCAATCGGCACCCATTATCCATATCTCGTGTCGGACGATCATCAGCAACTGTCCATGGCTCTAGAGGACCAGGGAAAATACTGATCCCACTCATGTCGCGTAATGGTAGTGCCCGAGATCAACAATGCAGCTGACGGGGTCACCTGCGAAGTCCCTGGAGTAAGCTGAAGGCCGAATGATGACATATCACTAGGAGCATGGTCTGGCTCATGGTGGTCACCCCGCTGATCAACTCCAACATCCTCGACAAGTACCTCAATGTCCCCTTGATGGGGACCACCTCCTCGCCGACCCCTACGACCTTGTGGGACACCCTTACCTCTTTGGGCACGCCGACCACGTTCCGACTCCACTGCTGACCCACGATGGTACTGCTCTGGCGCCACATAATCAACCTCGTATCCTAAGCGCTCGTCATCTGGGGCTCGACTCAATGTTCGGGAAACCAAATTTGTAACATGCCGGCCATACTCATGCAAAGCGGCCGCTCCCTTGCCAGTATGCTACTGCATGTGCAATCCCAACTGGTAGAACAGATGTAGGCAAATAGCTTGCACAACATGTAAAATATTAATTACGGAACGCTAGGTTAACGTTATAAGTAAGTATACCAAATAACATACCAGTGCCTCGTGCCTCCCGGCGTATGGAACGTACCGACCTTCAGCACGATGAACGGGATTCCCGATGAAAAGTCGAGTAATGATGCGGTACCAGCCCATATACCCACGCTCACCATCCGTCCGGTCAGGTGGAAGGGGGGAGCAGAATCAGGTCATGTCGCTGGTCCCAAATATCGATATGTGCCTCTAGCTATGCCACATATGCCTGGTCAATCCTGGAACGATCATCCCGCTAATAATGTGTCCTATGCCAAGCGGGCGGTGGAGGTACAAGTTGCGGTTGACCAAACTGGCGAATGACTCGCTCGATGGCATGATGCTCGACAATATCGAGACACATCAACGGGACGGAAGAGCTCCACATAATCTGGTCGTCGAGCAATAATCGGGCAAACCAGCTATTAGCTTGTCGTTGTATGTCCTCCAAATGAGCTATTAAGTAAAAACAGGAACCGTGAGTATACGCAACACATATAAAGCAAGGCCAAGTAAATTTAAGTGTACATTTACCTACGCGCCCTCCAGCAAATCCAACAAATCCCTGCAATAGGGGAGATTATGTCGAACCTCGTACTCGCGTCCATATCCTCGCCTATCAACCCACCTCCTAGCTAAAGGAGAAACGGAGGTGGTGCATCCGGAGCGAAGGGTAGTAGAGGTGGATGCAACTGCAGGAACCGATTCTAGGCCCAAACCAATATACAATATGGACGTAAAATTTAAGGTATATACTTACTAGGTATGTTATAATGAAGAGAGTATTTGACTATACTTTTACCTGTAGCAGCGGCAAAAATCCGGCAACGTCATGCTGAGTGCCATGATCGCCCAGCACATCTGCCTGCACAAGTAACCAAGAACAACAAAACTCTAGCTGTAATCATGTAAATCATCTAGCCGCTCAAGATGATGAAGAAATCTCAAGTTGACTAGGTTTCTCGAAATGTTCGGGAACAATACCCCTCCAAACATAAGCAGCAGCAGCAACCTTGTGTACCGGTTAATATGAAGATCCGGTGTATCATCCGTAATGCCAGCATGCATCGCTGATCACGCTCAACTGTGTCTAATAAAAGACTAAGCGGGCATTGTAAATATAATCCGGGGTATTAAGCCCAGAGTCGATCCCACAGAAAATTAACGTATAAAGAAAGCCGTCAAAATACTAAACTCTCACTTATCAACTTCCTCAAATTTTATAAATAATAATCGATGTTGTAATTACCACTAAGATCAATGAAATTGCTAAACTAATATTAACTAACAGCAGTTGTAAACAATTGGAATAAAGGTCTAAGGCAATGGTTTCCCCCGTTGGTACTTTCCCTAGTTGTATGTTCCTATAGCTTTGACTTGGTTGTCTCTATCAATCATGAACTCTCCAGCTATCGTAAATCTCTCTCGAGCATTTATGATAATTTACTAGTCACACTCTCTCGAGCTACGCTAGCTATATTTACGTTACAGCTCACTTTAGATTGCACCCGAGGTGTATTATCTCTAACCCAACCTCTAAACCCTCGGTTATAACTTTCGTCTATACTCCGGGAGTGATGTTGTTCAACAACTACCTAAATATGCACTCTCTCTCAAGCAGATACATAATAAATAGGAACCGCTAGTTGAGGGCCCTTCAACTAACTACAATCAAAACGTAGTTGAACAAATAGAGATAAATAACCAACTCAAAACTATATTAACATGCCAACGAGTTCATCCCCAACAGGTTTCACCAAAACCTTAGATTAAAGTATTTAGCTACACATAATAGCAATGAAAACTACAAAGGAATCCATAGTCAATGGCAACATAACAAAAGAAGAAAATAAGGATTGATGCCCCAATTGCCTCCTTGCCTCTTGCCTTTGCTTTTTCTTACTCTAAACTTAAAACCTAGATGCTCCTTCTCTTGGGCGAAGTGGACCTTATATAGTTGATTTAGAATGGCCTGGGACTTCAAAATTTACCCCTGAAATAATGCCTCACGCATCTGGACTAGTGCGGGCGCGCTAAGGCCTCACTATGCCCGCGCTAGTGGGGTTTCTGTTTGCCTCTGGATCGCTGGACTAGCGCAGGCGCGCTAATGCCGCGCTAGTGCCCTCGCTAAAAGGGTTCTTCACTGCCTCATGAGAGCTGAACTAGCGCGGGTGCGCTAATGCCCGCGCTACTAGGGTTTTCCACTGTCTCTGCATTCATCCCTGACTCTTCAGTCTTCAATTCATCCAAAAGGTACCCCATGGTCTATTCTACTTCAATTCTTGCGCGGATCACCGTCATAAGCTTTCCTTACGGTATTGCACTCCTGTGAAACACACAAGTCACCATTAGAGCATATTTTATCCTTATTTCACATACTTAAGACAGTAAATCATCATTAAGTTAGAGTATAACATAAGCCAAACCATACACTTTTAGCCTATTATCAACACCCCACACTTAAATCATTGCTAGTCCTCGAGCAATCCACTACATCTTACTCGGCCTCTTTTCATCAAGCGATTCCCTACAATGACAACCCACCAACAAGTCACAAGCATCTCTCGCAGTGTAACATCCATACCTCAAATGACGACTCTCTCATGTTGTGCCATGTTTTACTTTCTCTTACTGCTTTGCAGGGGGGTTAAGACTTACCTCTTTTTCATGAATCACGTGCCCTCACATCACACATTTGAGAGTAGTTCCACAACACATAATTTTCAAAACAACAGGAACTTTTAGATAGGAAAAATTCACTCACTCTCACACAGAACATTCATATGCTACACAGACACACCATAGGCTTACCCGTAGTGTAATACTCCCCTAATCGAGTTTGTTTAGTCCAAGATCAATAGGTATTTACTTGGTTGTAATGTAGGCTAAGGGACGGGTAGGATACATTTGGGTGTAGCGAATAACCTCCCTAAGCACTTTTAATACATTTACATTAACATTCCACCCATTTCTCCTGTGTTACCAGACTTTTCACCACGCTTTGTTTCATGATTACCCCTATTCTTCTCAGGTGCAACTTTCTAAGTGGCTTTCACTTTTGCATTTTGTTTCTTTTCAACTTTTCACCTTCTACTCTATTCCCTTGTGTTTCCTTACAAACCACACCTCTACCCCACACTTTGACTTTTACATCACAACAAACAATCAAAGTGCTCCTGGGAGGTACAAGGTTCAAACAAACATGCTACTCGAACACTGGGTATGGATCATCACATGGTTAGCGAAGAAATAGGCTTATAGGCTCAAACATGGTTAACTATGGTCAAATTCTTTCAGGTGGATACATAATTTTTCTGGATTATAAGGAAATGCCTCTATCCCTTCTCGGACTAAACAAGCCTCTATTTCGATTTGTACACACACGGGGCAAGTTCTAGCTATCAAATGCAAGCATAGAATACAATATAGATAATCTCACACACACTTGGCACATAATTCAATCCAAATTGGTTCTCAACACACTCCATCAAGCATTCGAGATAGTTGCACATGCATCATTAAGGCAATCTACAAGAGTCACCAAAAGAGCCTAAGCGTCACACTCAAAGAGTCATGGTGTTAGGGTGTGTGAGGGTTGCTTTTTCTCATTCAATTCCTTGCCCAAGAGGTCCCTACTAACAACTAAAAAGAAAATGAAGAAGCTAGCTATACCCGGTTCAAACTAAACCCTTGGAAAAGAACCGAGGTCAAAAGAAAAACCAAGGGGAAGTTACTACACTACCTACAAACGAAAATTAAATAAACAAAAATAAAAAAAATAAAAAAATCTTTTTGGTATTTTCTTTGGACTAACTTCCTTCAAGAAAACTGCCTAAGAAGTCCGTCGTAGGGAAGAGTCCTCTACAAATATCTTTTTTTTTGGTAACCGCCTTGGACCCTCAAGAACCCCTGGCACAGGGATCCATCGTCAGGCCAAGATGATAGAATATAATTAGTTACACCTATAAATCACTACAAAATTAATACTAACCTACAATTGTAACATGCCAAATCAAAATAACTAAATTAACATATCTACAACATACAACATACATATAGGGAAACCACCCCCACCCCACACTTAAAATGAGGACATGTCCTCATGGCCAAACAAAACATAGTAAGGGAGAGGGAACTTCCCTGACAGATCAATCCTAATCGGAGACGGAGCCGGCGTCGACCTTGCACGCTCGACCTAAAGCACGGAGCCAACCAATGATTTTCTTTTCTGATCTCCTTTGTTGAGTGGCCATCCCATCTACTCTTGTACCCAAGTCAGCTACCAACGTCCTCAGCCCAGATACATCGTGCTCTAAGTGGTCTAACCGCTGTCCCCCACTGGCCCCAGATGGGCCTGCAACTTCCGCAGCCTGTGGTGGCGCTGTCTGATCACCCACAATCTCCACCTCGTCATCATCCTGGTGTGGCGTCACGTCATCCTCCTCCTTCTCATTACTATCATCAGAATTATCCCCATCCAATTCTTCCGGTGCTACCGGTCCCTTGCCAATTTTGACCCTCTCTGCCGTGAATGGATGCACTGAAGGGACTTGACCGTCTATAGCCAGGTTATAAGGCACATTTTCCTGAAGACATAACCGGGTAACCAGGCACGGATAGTATAACCCGTACCATGGAACCTTGACACGTTGGAACATTTCATCGTGTATAACTCTGGCCACGTCGAATGGGGAATTGTTCATGAAACACCAAATGAGGCACCCTCGAGGTATGTTCACCTCGGACAGGTTCTTGGA
>MDKI01028839.1:0-70235 GCA_005239505.1 Nicotiana paniculata | reverse complement strand
GTTGGTCAAGCATGCCCGTGAGTTGTACATTGTGATTTAAATGATTTTTCCTCTTAAGTACTACTTAGGTTTAATTTATGACCTCCCATGTTGATGGTATTCTTTGATGCTGCCTATTTACTGAGCATTGTTCAAACTGAGTTTATTCGGTGAAGCTAATTGTCTAAGTGAGATTGGTTATAGCTGATTCCCTTGCCGGGATGATTTGATTTCTTGGTTGCGAACTTGAATGTATAGAGTTGTTGCTATATTTATCTTGTCTTCCCCTTGTTATGTTGTTCTCTCTTTGTGCTTGGCATTCCTCTCAGTGGCTACTTCTTATGAGCGAGTTGTTACCACTTTTGTAATTTAAGTCTTTGTATTGATTTGCTCATCGTACTTTGTATTCGGCCTTGTTTGCTTTCATGCCGGTTGTGGAAATATATGTTGTTTCTGTCGCATTCTGGTCGATTTCCTCAGTGGCTGCATTGCATATTTAAATTGGGACTATGGACAGAGATCGGGGAGCTTTCCCCCTGTACTTCACCGCATATTTAAATTGGGACTACGGACAGAGATCCGGGAGCTTTCCCCCTGTACTGCATCACATATTTAAATTGGGACTACGGACAGAGATCCGGGAGCTTTCCCCCTGTACTGCATCACATATTTAAATTGGGACTACGGACAGAGATCCGGGAGCTTTCCCCCTGTACTGCACCGCATATTTAAATTGGGACTACGGGCAGAGATTCGGGAGCTTTCCCCTGTACTGCATTGCATGACAAATTCTGAGCGGCGGACTGAGTTCCGGTAGTTTTATGATTGAGGATATTTGGATCGAAGGACATAAATATATATATATATATATATATATATATATATATATTGAAAAGTATAGCTGAAAAGCAATTATCTCCAGGAAAAGTTATGTCTAAAGGACTTCTTTTTCGAAAGTATATTTGAAAAGAATTTGTCTTGCAGAATAATGATATTTGAAAGAGCAATATTTGGGAAAGTATATTTTGAACATCACGTATTTTGATGATATTTGAAAGAGCAGTACTTGGGAAAATATATTTTGAGCATCACGTATTTTGATGATATTTGAAAGAGCAGTACTTGGAAAAAAATATATTTTGAACATCACATATTTTGATGATATTTGAAAGAGCAGTATTTGGGAAAGTATATTTGAACACCACGTATTTTGATGATATTTGAAAGAGCAGTACTTGGAAAAAAATATATTTTGAACATCACATATTTTGATGATATTTGAAAGAGCAGTATTTGGGAAAGTATATTTGAACATCACGTATTTTGAAGAGACTATGTTGTTAAGATTTCTCTCTATAAAAATATATAAATATACATTCAGAGAAAGTATGTTTCAAAGAAGAAATTTATCTATTCCAAAATGATTATATCTTTAAAGCTTTCAAATAAACTCACGATTTAAAGATTTTCACTAGAAGGTTGACCAGTTTTATTGAGTTTATTTGGCTAAGGCCTGACATAGATAAATTGATGTAGTGCTGAGTTGCTAGTGTTTTTATTGGATTGTGATTCTCGCCATTTGGATTGCATTTTTTCCATTCTCTTTGCATATTTCTATTATGTTGTCCGTTGATCGTAATTATTGAATTTTCTTCCGTATTATTCGATCGTATCGTTAATTATATTGAAAAATCTTTAGATAGATATTATGTTTCGGTCTTTTATACATTTATGCCTTTTTACCTATTAGACCGGTGGTGTCTTGACTAGTCCTCGTCACTACTTCACCGAGGTTAGTCTTCATACTTACTGGGCACCGCTGTGGTGTGCTCATACTACACTTCTGTACATTTTTGTGTGCAGCTTCAGGTTATTGTTATTGGTAGCTGCGCAGATCATTGCTGAGGAGACTCAAGGTAACCTGTTGCTACTTTCGCAGGCTTCGGAGTCACCTTCCTGTTTTATTTCTATTCAACTGTACTTACTTATTCCTAGACAGTTGTATTTAGATTTGATAGAAAGATTTCATAGAGCTTATGACTTCTATTTACTGGGTTTTGGGAAATTGTAAACTCTGTCGAAAATCCTATTTCAAAATTTTTAAAATTCCTTTATTATCGTTGTTGTTCAGTGGAAATGTTAGGCTCACCTAGTCCCTAAGACTAGGCGCCATCACGATACCCAACGGAGGGAAATTTGGGTCGTGACAGTCTTCCTGAACGACCTTTAAAGGTTATTCTTCCATTGTCCATTCTATCATTTCTGGAACACAATTTTTGAAATTCTTACGATGCCGACTATTATTGAATCCATTGGTCCCTAAATTATGTTGGATTTTTTTCTTGTTTATTAGCCTATGTTGATTTCTATTACTCCGCGAAGGTCTAACTTAACCTTCTAGTAATTACTCTGGAGTCGCCAACTCATTTTCTCGAAATGAGGATATGACTTTATTTCTTATACTCTCTTATAGTCTCAAGGCATGTCACCTCTTGTCTTTTCTTTTACTTGATCATGGACTCTGTCATCCTACCATATTTTGATTTACCGTTATTACTCATATATCATACCTTACTCGTAATGCTTTATTTACTCTCTTCTTATTCTCCTGCTAATATCTATGTTTATTACCATATTCTAAAAACTTCAACAAAACATTCCTTCACTTTTATCTCCCCCTTGCTTCATCTCATTGGCTCTTTGGGTCGCCTACTATTCTCTTTTTACTAGGGGCGGGAGTCATACTAAAGTAAATATTTATCCCTTTTAGGATTCCACTACCTGTCTTCTGATATTTTTGAACATTCTAGTATTCATATCTAACTGTACTATTCTAGAGTGCACCATCTGGTATGCACGATCTAATATGGCCTCAAACAGGGCCACGTCGTCAAGAACTCTCCCTCTACTAATTCCCTTACATGCTGCTCTATTTTCCCTCTAGCTAGCTGTAATTTTTCAAATTGCAAGCATCTCTATAATTAGCAAACATAAGTCAACTCGAACTCTTATGACTCAGCTCTATAGCACGATGTGGATTTGATAGAAGGGAAACAGATTCCTAAATGCCTTATAACTTCCTGTTTATATATAAACAAGGCTCTACTAGACACGGCTTATAGAATCCCTAGGACATAACCGCTCTGATACCAAGTTTGTCACGCCCTAAACTTGAAGAGGCATGGCCGGCACCCGGTGCCATACTCGTCCCGAGCATACCACTCTGTAACTGTGAACTCTGGAGGGGTAACCCTCAACTTAGGCCGATGAAGCCATATTCTGAATTATCTGAAAATAACGTCTCTCTCATATGAGGGGTAGACATACCTAAAAGCTGATATATATATATATATATATATATATATATATATATATATATATATATATATATATATATATATATATATATATATATATATATATATATATATATATAAATTTTGCAAGCCGACGAAGCCGCCATGAACATCTACTGCTATACAAAATATACAAGACTCATCTACAAGCCTCTAGAGATAACTGAACTGTACCATGGTCGGGACAGGGCCTCGACATACCCATCAAATCTGTATATATAAAAATGGACTCCAAGGTGTAGACCTGGTAACTCTGAGGAAGTGGATCTTACCAACAAAGCTTATGTTTGACTCTATCTGCTAGGAGGGTTTGTCCAACTGTCAATGAGGACCTGAAGGCATGAAATGCAGCATCCCCGGCAAAAGGGCGTCAGTACGAAATAATGTACCGAGTATGTAAGGCAACATAATAACTGAAAGCTGAAACTGTACTGATAATATAATAACTGAAAGTAATTAGGAGTCAAAGACAATCTGAATATATGCTTACCTACTAATACTGATTCAAATCTCTCAATATAGTAAGTAAAATAGATGTCCGGCCTTATGAGGCTCGGTATGTGTAACTGCTCTGTTGTAGTAGGTTCTCTCATAGGCGCTCAGCCATACTAGGCTCTGTATCTCGGCCATTCTAGGCTCTCTCATAGGCGCTCAGCCATAATAGGCTCGGGATATAACTCACCATCTGATCAGAGGTTTCCGAATATGGGTCTGCCCATCGACTATAGCTCGATGGTGGTGAAAATACTGTAATACTGTATATATATAGACTCTCTGCTTCCTTGGATGACATAAGACAAAACTAAACTAAATATGAAGTCCTGATAAGGGATAATGTTGTAACTTATGAGACTAAGAAAATGTACATAAATTCAGGAATATGAACTTCTCTTTATGTCTCGTTATCAAACACATGTAGTTACTGGATCATGCCAAAATGAAAGAAAGGTTTAGTCTTAACATATCTTATCACAATATTACCAATCGCCAAGTTGAACTCGCCTCTTCTCACCTTAATCTACAAAAACGATAATAATACTATCATTAAGTTACGAAAGGTACAATTATCCCACAACGAACGACACACTTATTTTGTATTAAAACAGGCAGCATCTCCCCTATAATCCTTACTTCCTCCAAATTCAAGATAAAACCAATAACACAAGAACACAACAAAAACAACATATATAAATCATTTTTCCAGCCTTATATACACCATAAAATACTACAAAAAATCCCAACACACCCCAATCTCTTCATACACAAAACGAGCACTATAGTAGTGCCAAACGACCCAAATATTTTACGATGAACGACCATCCCACCACCCTTAATTTATGTGGTGTTTCTCCACACCCTTCCCCCTCTAATAATCCACAAAATAGTAGTAAAACATGCAGCCCAACAGCAACACAAAACAGTCGACAAAACAGTTCGCTACAAGTGAATAACTCGAACTCATGGCTTCCAATCACCGTTCCGTGAGTTCTTACAAGTATAGAAAGATTTACTATGATTTTAAAGTAAAACAATATATGAAATAGAGCAGTAACCTTACCTTATTTGTTGGATAACTCAGCTCCTAACTTGGTTCTTCACACTCTAGGTTTTTACCTCCAATTAGAACTTGAAAGGGAGAGAAATCCAATTAGGGTTTGTGGAAAAGTTTTGGGAGGACTTTTGCAGAGCTTATGTATGGTTATTATGCCCTATTTTCAGTCTAATATATGAATAAAATAGGCATTTAAAAGGCCTCTTTGGACGACCCGAAATGGCCCATTTTTGGGCTCTCATTTAAGCAAGAAGGTGACACACCTACTTGTCACTTAGCAGCTTGCGCAATCCCGCAAAAAACGCCTATATATATCTATGCCGATATTATATTGACAAACGGTTTAATGAGTTAGAAAATAGACTCATATATCTTCAAATTTATGGGTGGAACACCCCATAAATCTAAGTATATTGGGAGAAACGTTTAGCTACATTTGACCTAAATTTCAGCATATTTATGAATGTAACTTGTGATGATCTTTGCCAACGTTTGTTCCACAACTCACTTGACTCAAAACATAACACACGACTATCATATAACAAAAATAACTCATAACATACCTCCTTATCATTTTGATCACCCTAGTCTCACCCTAAAAGTACATGTTATAACATTGCCAACTTGTTGACTTTCAACAAGATTTATTTTCTTCAATTGGTTTAGCTCTAAGCTTTTCAACCCTCTTGGTACTTGCAGTCCATGATCTTAAATATTTGTAACCTCAAAATTAGCATGATAACTTACTTTATATACTTCCAAAGATGATCTCATTTTTGAGCTTATATCAATTGACTTACAACGTACCTTTGTGTACAAAAACATGGGGTGTAACAGTCACATCATCTGAAGGGGAACTTTCATATCTTTTATCTCACAATAACAGCCACTTCTTATACAAATTTACTAACATGGTACTTTCTAGTTCTGATTTGAATAAATCTAAACAACTTAAAACCATTCCTTGAAATTCAATATTGGATTCTCTTGGTTCTCATTTCGTACATCATGTCTTCTTAGTCATATACATGAGTCGTACGAAAAATACATCTCTAATAATAACAATCGTTCCTGACTCCTATGTATTTTTCCCTTAGGCTCTTTTCTGTCCAAAACTATAGTGACTAATGTTAGGGCCTGACATATGAACTATCATCATCCAACTTGTGGCTCCATTTCCAAGAATTAAATGAAGTTGTTCTGGGAGGTAAAACACACACGAATACACTACCATGCACAAACTTATCCTTCAAAGTTTACCATCATCTGATAAATCACTTCCTGCGCCATTCCGTGAGTCATGGTCTTAATCCAAACCTAAATATGTGAAGATTTTGCTATAATCACTGTTACTTACATTTCTTTTAGCACCCATAGGCATCACTGTATACTCACCAGGCACCAGAATTTTGATACTGAATAACCATAAACTTGCTAACTGAAAGACTGTATAACTGGTAACTGAGGTAAACTGATGACCATTAAACGTAATAACTGCTTTCGTACTTTCTAGTAAGGTTATGCTTTGATATGTACTACTATCCATTGCATCCCACTTCTAACATCCTCTCAAGTCTCATTTGTTACTAACCTGTACTCCATAATTATACCCTTATGGGAAATCATCCTCTCGAGAACCTTGGATTATTCTTTCCCGGCGCTTGGGTATTCGATATGTCTGGAATTCGATAGGAAGAGAAGTTACCTATTGATCTAAGCTTCATGGCACTATCTAGAGTAGAAAGAAATGAGACAATCCTGGATGTCTTGGTAGTTAACCGTTTATATGAGTGGCCGGCACACACATATAAAGGAAACTCCACTGGACAGAGATTCATAGACTCCCTAGGAATCTTGAACCTAATGCTCTGATACCAAGCTTTGTCACGCCCTGAACTTGGGCCTGGACGTAACACGGTACTAGGTGCCTGACTACATGTGACTATTGCGCCCCCCTTTTTCCTCGCAGAGTTCGGGGTTTCGACATTTTTTGAGACAACTCCCTTCCTTTTGGGATGGGATATGGGATTTGAAGAGTCGCAACCTAATGGATTAAGGTGTGTTAGGGCCCCTAGAGCAATTAACTCATGAAACTAGTTTGCATCACCAGAGATCGGGTAAGGGCTCGAAATTGCCTTGAGGCGAAGGTGTTAGACACCCCTCGAGGTCCACAACCGTGGGTCCCGGCCGTACTTAATTAAGTGAATTAGTCTTTAAAGAAAAATACAACAATTTAGACAACTATTATTTAAAACAGGAATTAAAGGGGTCCAAAATTTTTTAGCCTATATGATTATTTCTATGCAATACTTGGTAACTTTCCCCAGATTGGGGTGCTACACATAGTTTTAGTGCATATGTCATCATCTCCTTTACTACCCAATTACTATCTTTCAGTTGTTACTTAAACGTTCTAGTAGCTTCTAACTCGTGCCTTATGCGTGCACTACTTGTCCCTTTCTTATGGTCACGGAGGTGTTTAGGACCTCTATTTAAGGTTGTTCTAGACTCACCTATGTTGCTTAAAATGAGAAAACTAAGAGACAAACAAAAGTCAAGTAGGACTATCACATAAAGAGCAAATAGGGGGCTCATGTTAACCTCCACAAGTAAACAAAACATATGCACGCTATTCAAACAAACAATCTTTAATGATTTAAGATCCTATAGTCAAGATATCTAGATGAGCATAAACAGAATACATAACAACCTTATTAAAGCGAGCAGCGATACCTATCAGTTTGCCTACTGATTTGTTAAAAACTCTAAATCTGGGAAAATTTCAGGCAGTACTAAATCACAGTTCTTTTAGCCCCAGAATTCCAATAAGTTTGCCTAAGTGATAACCAGAACAGAATCCTATAGGCATGGTATCTACAATTGTTAACTCCTATAGGCATGATTTCTAAGTGTTAGAACGGATTTGTTTATTTTTTATAGACATGATTTCTAGTTTATAGAACTAGTTAACTCCTATAGGCATGATTTCTAATTTACAGAATTAATTAGTTCCTATAGGCATGATTTCTAGGTGCTGAAATTGATTTATTTATTTCCTATAGACATGCTTTTTACGTTTGAAAACTGATTTCACCCTATAGGCATGATATCTAAATTGACTTTTATATCTCCTATAGGCATGACATCTATGTGAACAGGAACTTTAAACAAATTTCCAGGCAAGTATATTAAGTTACACAAATAAGATCCTATATACATGATCTCTAATGCACATTGAGATTTGAAAGTATGCATAAAACATGGGTTCTTGATGCATAATTGATAAACGACCATAAACAGGATTTCTGGGATGCAAAGTATGAAACTTCAGATTTCAAACGGTGAGACAAGATCCTATGGGTATGATTTCTAATGGTATGCACATAACGAATCACCACAACAACCTATAGGCATGATTTCTACACGAACCTAACAAAGATATATAACAATCCCTACCCAGCTTTTACTAATGACCCCATATCTATTTTTACAAGGATTATTACATTATTACAGACCAATATGAATGAATTACATAAAGCTATTCATTACACTATAGGGAGCCTTAGCAGGCCCAACATCAACCTGGAAGCCAGACCTTCAAGCAAGCAAGTCTGATGTCCACAGGTAGTCCATCCATAATATACAAAATGGACTTCTGGTGTGTCAAAGTTCCCAAGGGCCTCAGGGACCCCGGGCAATGCTCACACCAGAACCTTCTCAGAGAAACAGTTGTAAAAGATTGGAAGACCATCCCCAGTGTGTCAGAGTTCGGAGGAGTCTTATGGACCCTAGGCAGTGCTTACACGAGGGTGGTAGGACCCTAGATAACTAAGAGTAGAAGTTTGAGAATAATATATAAAGGTAGAGGATAGTTTTAGGAAAAGCGGTTTGCTTTTCAGAAATGAATAGGTTCAGACCACATGGTTGCAAATAGAACCGGGTCAACAAACAATCCCATAGTTTTAAACAGATTAGCACTTATTCAGACTAAGTATTCATACTGGTATTTAAAGTGATTTACAAAGAGCAGGGACACTTTGAACTAACAGAGAGGATTGGCTACACATATTTGTAGTATCTAAACATGTTCAGCATAGGAAAATTTGTAGCTGAATCAAACAACATTGTTGAAGATTACTCAAATCATTAATTACCACTAGGTGAGGCCATATAGGTATGTACTAAACAGAATCATGCTGAATTTTGAAGTATATAAATAAAAAAACACATAGAACAGGAACCAAAGCACACTAGTCTAGAAAGAGGTAAACGTAAACCACGTATCAGATGGAAACATGCTAAGGTAAGCACACAGAATAGAGTAGGTTGACAGGAATCGATGCATGCTAGTTGAGAGAGAAATAAACAGGAACTATATGGCAAAAATAAACATATCGAGGTTTGAAACACACTATTCATATAACTCACGTGGAACAACACAAGATAATAAGAACTAAGGCATAATAGTTGAGAAAGAGATGGTCAGGAATAAAATATCAAAACAGAAGCATGTTGAGGTCTATAATAAACTGACTACATGGCATATAAAGTAGAACATGATAACATAAATTGAGGCATACCAATTAAGGATATAGCAAACAGGAAAGTAAAGGCAATTGGAATCCCAAGAGTCCAGCCTTGTGTGTATCACTGTGTGCTTGTAAGTGTAGGTGTGTGTGTAGGAGTTTTTCTGTGTCCTCAAAATCATAATGGTGAAAGGTTTATATAGCATTCAGCAGAGTAAACAAATAAGGTAGGAAAATCAAGAGTTCACAAATAAGGTATGCAAATCAATCAACCAGTTAATTAAGGCTAAATCCAATCAATTAATAAGACAGAATCCGGGGAAATATCACTTAAATTAGGGGGAATCTCATACGAAACCAGTTAGAAAGCAGGACTGATTTAAATAAGGTATGTAATAAATCTAAAGACCCTTTATAGGTCGGTCAAGGTAACCGATACCCAGAAATTAGGCTAGCGGCATAATTAAGGGAGGAAGTACCAATTATGAGCCATATATAAGGAAAGAATAAAAATAAAAAATCCTTCAGAGAGATATTAGTTTGAAAAGAAGTAAAATTTCAAACACAAATTAAGCAAGTAAAAATCAATTAATCCCTTTTAATTGACAGAGTCAAAGAATAACGGGCATATATCAGAACAAACAGTGGAAATTAGAAAACCTAGGGATTAGAATATACATTTGAAAAACAGACGAACAAATAAAGAGAAACCGGAGTTAAATGCTTAAATATTTTAGAACTTTTGCAGAAACTTAAAGATGAAACCCTAGCTTTTAGGGAAAAATGAAATCAGTTGATAATAGTGGTAAAAAATGAAATAATCTTAAAGGAAAACCATTAAATAAACTCCAAACACTTCAGATCTAAAGAGATTTGAACCAATTTGGCCAGAAATAGGTAGGTACGTACAAAAATAAACAGAGGTAGAAAAAATCAAGTCTTAGACCGGAGATTTGAAGCCATGAAAATAGAAAAATGATAATACTCAAAAACAATGGGTGAATACAGACGGATTCACCAAGCGACAGAGGGACTCGAACTAGGTCTGTTCGAATCTCTTTGAGATTCCGTCAAATAACATGTAAGTCGAACACCCAGTAGAGATAGGAGGCCAGATAAGGCCTAGAATCGAAGGAATAAACCATGAATCGAATGGGGTTCAGGTGACGGCGGGTTAGGGTTAGGGGGAGGTTGAGAGAGAAGAGAGGAGTAAGGGATTTAGGGGCGACTGTTTTGTGAAAATGAGTAGGGTTTGGGGGTTGATTTGTTAATTAAAAAGAAAATGGACCCTGGACCGTGATCTTCTGAGATCAACGGTTAGGATTCCATCCGGGTTGGGGAGGGTTATAGGAAATTGGGTTATGGGTATTGGGTATTGGGTCAGGGTTATGATTTAATTGGGCTGGGGTAGTAATTTGGGCCAGGTCCGAAAAATATCAAATTAAAAGAGGCTATTTGTCAAATACCCAATTAACTTGATAAATTATTTATAGAAATAGCTAATAAACGATAAAAATGCTATTGATGCATAAAAATAATTTAAAATAATTACTTAATATTAGAAAAATATAAAAGGTCATTTTCTTGTAAAATAAAGTAATTATGCACATATAGGCTATTATTGCAAAGTTATTGCAATTATAACCTGAAGATGTAAGTATGGCTATTCATGAAATAATTAAAGCTTAGTATAAATATAAATAATAAAAATTAAGCAATAAAATTATTATAAGATCGTTTTTGATACAATTAGTAATTATTTATATAATAAAATACCGGGATAACTTAATTAAAAAAAATTCTTTGAAAATGCAGAAAATTATTGAAAAATATTAATTGATGCTCATGCATTGTTTTGAAGATATATATGCATTATTAAAAATAATATAGAGAAAAATAGGGTATCAACAGCTTGCCCCTCTTTACCCGAGAAGGATAAAAGAGTTGTCAGGTAAAGACATGATGACCAATTTTGATCGAATAGGGTGATTTGAAAGATATAGGCCGCACTCTGGTTTTCGAGCTGCCAACATATCCTTGGTTTTTCAGGAATCAGGTTGTGAGAGTTCTGAACCCAGAGGCAAAATAGACCGATGGAGTTATCACAAAGACGGATACAAGGTTTTGACAAGGTTTTGAATAGGTGAAATGGTTACGGTGAGCGGTCAAGTTTGAATTAGTATGAAGGAACTGGATCTGGATTGCTCCTGTTAGGAATGGTTGCTCATTAGGTTACCTGCAAATCAAAATATGCACTGCAAGCATATATCTTTGCGTAAATTTAAACATGATGCAAATTCCATTCAAACCATAAGAATTTTCCTTGGACAATTGAGGATGATGTCCTTGGACCATGATGTACCGGGCCATGAACTGTGCAGTAAGGGATTCATAGGCCATGAAATGATGTTCTCGGGCCATGAAGATGGTACCTCTAAACCATGAAGCCTTTGAATAATGGTGTGCAAGTTTGACAGATCCTCAGGCCATGGCATGGTGTCTTTCGGCTATGAGGATGGTGCATTCATACTATGACGCCTTCGGACAAGTCAGCGATAATTCAGCCCATGAGGTGCAAAGACATGATGTTGGAAGCAATCAAGATAGGGCTTAGTCTTGTATGAAGTTGAGGGCAGAGCTTAAATCGAGAGAAGAGAATAGTTCAAGAGAGACAGTGCTTAGTCTCGTGCGAGATTCGGGACAGTGCTTAGTCTCATGCAAGGAGAAGACAGTTCTTAGCCTTATGCAAAGAGGAAGCAGGGCTTAGCCTCATGCAAGATTGAGACAAGGCTTAGCCTCATGCAAGGATTGAGACAGGGCTTAGTCTTATGCAAAGAGAAGGCAGTGCTCAGCCTTATGCAAGTGGAGAGGCAGCGCTTAGCCTCATGCAAGGATTGAGACAGGGCTTAGCCTTATGCAAGTATTGAGACAGGGCTTAGTCTCATGCAAGATGAAGGCAGTGCTTAGCCTTATGCAAGGATTGAGACAGGGCTTAGTCTCATGCAAGATTAAGGCACTGCTTAGCCTTATGCAAGTGGAGAGGCATGGCTTAGCCTCATGCAAGATTTGAGACAGGGCTTAGTCTCATGCAAAGAGAAGGCAGTGCTTAGCCTTATGCAAGTGGAGAGGCAGGGCTTAGCCTCATGCAAGGTTTGGGAAAGTGCTTAGTCCCATGCAAAGAGAAGAGTAAGAGTGAAGTATTCTTAGCTAACAATGTATTTCATGCATAACGATTGTGTCGTTGTAGTGGTGTTTATCATGATGATATAGTCCTGCATCCAAAGAAAATTTGTGAGTTTTTGCGCGGGAGGTTGGTCCGTGCCTTCGCTTGCTCAATTTGTTCCGCTCTGTCCGAAGATCCTGTTCAAGATATTAGGGTAGTGTTTGCCAAAGCAAAGTTTATTTTTCAAAAGCATGCATGCATATCTTTCAAAAGACATAGTAGTATATAGGTTAGAATTTAGTTAGATGAACCAGTAACCGTGACACAATCAGAGACATCGCGACTTCTTTTGCCGTAGAATTTTGAGGGTCCTCCTCAAAATTCTGCCCTAGTTAACTGGATAACTTTCCTGACTGCTCCATGCGCTGTGGTTGGCTGAACTTGCTTTGAAATTTTGAGGGTCCTCCTCAAAATT
The DNA here is from genome assembly GCA_005239505.1 of Nicotiana paniculata. Taxonomy (NCBI): domain Eukaryota; kingdom Viridiplantae; phylum Streptophyta; class Magnoliopsida; order Solanales; family Solanaceae; genus Nicotiana; species Nicotiana paniculata. The sequence continues at coordinate 57,184 of MDKI01028839.1, read as the reverse complement.
CTGCCCAGTTTCTGATTGTGGGTAAAATAGAGATTTTATTGAATTGTGACTAAACCCACAGGTCTTCCTACATATCCCCTCTTAAATGGGAATCAGGTCGAGCGTAGTTCAATTCAAAGATATCCTCATATTATTTCAGGAACCGAGTGTATTCCACTTTCTCTGACGATGACAAATGGATGCTTATGCGGGTTTCCTTGGCGGTTTCGGAATCTCCCCAGTTGACTATCTCGGTCTCGTCCAGGTTGAACTTGGACTTGTTCTCAAAATTGTCTACTTCTCTGACGATCTCTTCAGGTATTACATCCTCTTTTCTATTTTTCTGAATCACTGTCCTCTTATTGCGTTGTCTCATTTCATGTCACAATTGTCGGTTTATCAAGATAAGAAATAGTAATGATGTAGGGATAAGGATATGAAAATAGTAATAATAAGCCATTTCAAATGTCAAAATTAATGATTTTCTATAACTCAAATAACATTTTTGGAACATTGAAAAATATTATTTAAGACAAAAGAAAAAATGCAAAAGTGGAAATCATATTTTTTAGAAAAGTAAACAATGTTATTCAGCCTTGCTACCCCAAGACTCATCTGGCCCTTGATGGTCTAACAGTCCAGTTCTTGAGGAATGCTCCTCTCTCAACAGCTTGGATGGTAGGGCCTTCCTCCTCCTCCTCCTCCTCGACGATCACACATCAGTCCATATCATCATCTTCCAAGAACAAATTCCTCAATGATTCCAATGCTTCTTCTTCCTCTAATCCCCATAGGATATCGGCCTGATGGAAGGTCTGACTCAAGTGTGGCACGGGTTGCTCAAGAGGGTAGTATGGATCAGGCCACGGTGGTGACCAGTCATCGTATTCCTGCTAGGTGTACTCATACCCTAGCCAAAGGTTGTACGATGTGTTTCAACTGTATTGGCTTGGAGATACCCTGAAGGTTTTTACCGAGCCCCCTGCCAGGTTCATACCCTTACCAGGCCAGTATACTCTCTATTTTGCTATTCCACCATTTATCCTTTTCAATCGCGTTAACACGCTCGATGCGGTGGTAGGTTTATCCGCCTAACTTCCTTCTATTTTTAACCACTGGAAAAGTCTTACTGGTGTAAATAGGGTTGCTCCCATATCCATGGATGATCACTTCTTGATGGTTCCACTCAAATTTTACCACTTGTTGCAAAGTGGATGCGACAACTCCAGCGGCGTGTATCCAAGTCTGTAATAGATTGTAGGAGGTGGATATGTCTAGTACTTGGAATTCAACATCGAACTAGATAGGACCCATTTGCAAGCATAGCTTAGTTTCTCCGATCGTGGCCCTTTGAGACCCTTCGAATTCTTTCACATTCATAGTCCTTGCTCGTATCTTATGTAAACTTTTTCCCAACCTCTTCAGCGTTGTCAACGGGAAAATTTTGAGGCTGGATCCTCCATCTATCAAAATTCTGGCGATGAAATTATCTTCACATTGAACTGTGATATGCAGTGCCCTGTTGTGACTTAACCCTTCCGGTGGTAGTTCGTCTTTATGGAAGGTGATCTTATGTATTTCAAATACTTGTCCTACCATGTTAGCCATCTCCCCACTGGTGATGTTGTTTGGCACGTATGCTTCATTCAAAACCTTCATTAGAGCATTCCTGTGTGCTTCATAAATTTGCAATAATGATAGGATGGATATCTGGGCGGGAGTCTTGTCCAGATGATCAACAACAGAATACTACCTTGTATGTACTTTCCTCCAAAGGTCGTCTGGACCAGTCTCAATGATGGGTTGTTTGTTAGAAGCTTGCTTACTTGTTTCTCCTAAATGTTCAGGTGTATAAACCCTTCCTATTCTGGTCATTCCTTGTGCAGCGCCAGATTCTTCCGTCTTTGACTTTCCTTTCGTTTAGTCTCGGCCACATAATCCCAAGGTACAACATTGGAACTGAAGGGTGGTGTGGATGCCACCGTTACAATGAAAGATATGGACACCTCCACTTCAAATGGAGTGAGCGTTGTTGCAGGTGGCGTTACTTCTACTTCTAAAGGAACCGATGTGGCTACCTCGACTTTAACTGGAGGATATACCTGTACCACAATGGGATTGAGTGTGACTGCAGGTTTCTTAGGATCATCATCTTCTCGAATAAGCCCGATTGATCCCTCGGGATCCCACTCTTCATCAGTATCTATCACATTAACCCCTCCACCCCTATGATCTGGGAGAGTATTGTTGCGGACATTGGGTGCAGCTTCCTTCGCCTGTATGACCTTACTATCAATTAGTGTTTGTATCTTGTCTTTCAAGGTGCGGTACTCGTCAATAATGTGTCCCTGCATGCCGGAATGATATGCACAGGCCTTGTTTGGATTGACCTATTGAGATGAATTCTCCATTTCCACATCGGGAATAGGGGTGACATATCCAGCGGCTTTCAACCTTTCGTATAACTAGTTGATGGGTTCAGCAATGGCGGTGTACTGCCTGGGTGGTTTGTGGTCAAAATTAGGCCTGGTTTTTTGGTAGTTTGGACGAGTTGGAGGTGACTGATTATAGGATGGTTGGTGTTATAGGTGTGGTAGGCGGTAGAAGGTTGGGAATATCTGGGAGGTAATGGTTGGTATGTGGATGGAGGTGTTTGGTATACAAATGGAGTTTTTGGGCCTTGGGCAACCATTATTGTTCCCACTTCTTTATTTTTTGATATGCCGCCTGATTGTAATGCTTTGTTCGTGGCCTGCAGTGCCTCAAAATTCATCACCATTCCACTTTTAATACCTTCCTCGATCCTTTCTCCGAGCTTGATGATATCGGAGAACTTATGATTCTCAATAACCATTAGCCTTTTGTAATATTGCGGATCATGTGCCCTGACAAAGAACTTGTTCATCTGATCCTCATCTAACGCCGGCCTGACCTTCGCTGCTTCTGACCTCCACCGAGTAGCATACTCGCGAAAAGTATCAGTTGGCTTCTTTTTGAGGTTCTGGATTTAGAAAACATCCGGTGCATTCTCTGTGTTGAATATGAACCTATCCATGAAATATGACGCCATGCTCACCCAACTAACCCATTTCTTGGGATTCTGGCTTATATACCAAGACAGGGCATCTCTAGTAAGGCTTCTCATAAATAGCTTCATGCAAATCCATTCGTCTTTTCCAACCCCCACGAGTTTGTCATAGTAAGTTCTCAAATGAACCTTAGGGTCGCCCGTTCCATCAAAAATTTCGTACCTAGGAGGTTTGTAACCTTCCGGCAGTTCCACATCCGGTTGTATACACAAATCCTCGTAATTCAGACCTTCAATCCATTTGCCTCCTTCAACACCCTGAACTCGGCTCGTTAGTTTCTTGAGCTCCTCAGCCATATTCTTGATGAGCAGATCTTTCTCGGTGGATTTTGGTGTACAGGAGATTGGTTGAGTGGAGTGAGGTAAGGTTTCTACGTATATAGGATTGTTCTGCTGAATGCCAGGAGTTTGGGTGTAGTGGTGATCATTGATGGAGTTCTGAGGTTCGGGGATAGGTTGTGGTGTGTTCTGAGGAGTGTGATAAGTGCTTTGTGGGTATTGAGTAGGAAGATGCTGATTTTGAGGAGGGGTGGTATACTGGTGAGGTGCGGGAGAATTCTGCGGGCTTTGTTGGGTGTGTTCTGAGGTGGTGCAGGGTTCTGGGTGTCTGGGACTTTCAATGTGAGGGAGAGATTTTCCAAGTTACGGACCTGCTCAAGCTCACCCTGTAGTGCAAGTATCGTCTGCTCAAGCCGTAAAACCAAATCATTTGAGGCCTGAGTGCCTCGACCATCGGAAGTTTCCACATTCTCAACATGTGCAGTGTTGTCTGTTCTGATGTCGTTCATATTATCCATTTTAGCTTTCCCTTTGCCTTTCGGTACACTTGGAGGAGGAGAAGGTGGAGGGCCTCTGGATCTGGTATGATAAGCAGATAATGCCAGTATGCGTGAACCAACCATGGGGAATGGGAATAATCAAAAAAAAAAAGAAATGAAGGAAAACAAAAAGTAACCAAGTCAGTAGGGGTTCCAAAAAGAGTATTTGCAATATCTAAACTCATAGTGCAGGAATGTAAATTAGCGTCCTAACTTGGGAGCCTCGTTGTGCCCGAGGTAGGCCTAGTGACAAGTTGATTTAGAGAAATTTAGTGCCAATAATTGCCTCATTTCATTAATGTAAAAGTAGATGAACCTAAACCGACACTAAATAAGATAAGTCATTAATGGCACTTGGCCTTATTACATTTGAAAAAGCAGGTAAATCTAATCTACTTAGTCCCATAAGGACCTTCCTCGGGCTTAATCTTCTTGGCTCCATCGATCAGGTTCCCCAGGTCACGCATGCCCAGCAACAGGTATACCCTTGCTAGATGTCCTCCCTCGCTTCCCTCAGCATTCTGGCAGTCGGTGACTCTCTTCCTCATCTTCTCTTCCAGCTCCATCAGACCCTACTTAAGATATTCCATCCTTTCATTAAACTTGATAGCCATTCCCTCTATTCATTGATCAGTTCCATATCAGTCTTGTGTTGCTCCAGATGCTCAGCTTCGGACTCATGAACCCTTTTGCGCAGTTTATTGTATTACACTTGGGCTTCAGCCACTTCTTCTATGACCCTGTTTCCCCGACCGATTCCCGGCTCAACTATCCCTGCTATGCTGTTTTCCAACCATGATAGGTAAAAGCATACATGTCCTGTGTGGTATCTGTCTGGATCGATGGTGTCCCTTTCTACAATAATCTTTAGGTGCCATATATGATGAGCTTCACATTTGTCTGGGATGTCGTCATCCTAAAAATCTGCCCTGTAATGACTTATTTTAGAAACTCGCGGTATGACTTGCTTCCTGCCTACCTGTCTCATAACCCTGATGGGAACATAAGGGTATATGCCCCTTAACCCGATCAACACCAAGTGCGGAGCGTCCCTAGATCTGATGATGAACTCATTGGTAAAGAACCATTCAAACATCCATTGAACCTAGTACTCAGTCAAATTGTCAAAAAACTACGCCCATCCTATAGCCGTTTTCGGTTGAGCAAACCTGTCTGGGATGAAGGTCATCCTCTTGGGATGGTGAAAGGCTATGTGATCATTCCACGGCCTTCGTGGAAACTCTTGGCGGTATCGACCTCTCCGGAGATTATCCAATAACCAAACCTATAGTAGCAGATTACAACCCCCAAATTGTTTGAACCCCTTCTGGCAGCAGTCCAAGGCTTGGTGGATGTCAGCTATGATCATAGGGACAATGGTATATGCTTGCCCCTCGATCCCCTGCATTAAAGTTTTGGCTACCATAGCCAGTCTAGTGTGAATCTTGTCTCCTTTGCTTGGAAATACTATCATACCCAAGAAGCAAACAACGAACACAAAAACCCTGCGGTGAATATGACCCAAAGAAGTGATAGAGAATTCATCATAGAAGATATGATAGGATTTTCTATGGACGTATCATTCATAGAGGTATTCAAAGGTTATGTAGGACTCCTTCAGGCACTCCAAATCGTCGTCCTTTTTCAAACCCATCATTTTCAGAAATCCCCTAGCGGTACGGTTTTCCGGCACCAATAAACCTGAATTGTCCCAAGGTAATGCAGCGAATCCCCCTATCTCCTCTAAAAGAGGGGTCATTTATATGTTGCCAAAACGGAACACGGACCTTTCTCCGTCCCAGAACATAGTGGCCGCTTCGGTCAACATATTGTTTGGTTGGATATCCAGTAAAGAGGGTAAGTTTCCGAGGACCCTTTTCACATGGTCTTTGTTTCTTGGCTAAAGGTGGTGGTAGTCTCTGTACCATGCCGAATCTGGGGACTTCGTGCCTCATTTTTCTAAAAAGAAATAAGGTTAGACCCTTTCCCCCTCCAGATTCGACAACTTATACATCAGTGATTAGCATATCAGCACTTACTTCTCCAAATTAATGAAAAGATCGTGGTTGCGTCCGTTGGGATTATGGAAACCCCGGTGGACTTTTGGACAAGGCTTTTCTTAAAGGGTTATTATGTGGACAACATATAACCCCGGCTAGGTTTTGACCATGATGTATGTACAATAAATCAGAGTAAGGTTTTTATAAATGTCTAGACTGGTACCCTCAATCGAACGACTTGAAGGGGAAAGGTACGGAACCGTCGACTGCACCGCTGATCGACTAGTTTTACCGCAAATAAGCCTTTCCGAATTCAAAAGGGTGATATATAGGAAGAGCGCAAATACTCATCAAGCGTTGCTATGGTATTGATTCTGCACGAGTGGAATATGATGTTGAGCATGATTTATGCAACAGAAGATAGCACGTTGTCACGTATTTTCACGTAAAAAATAATATATGCGGTATTTAATAATTGAAAAGGCGTTTAAAAAAAAGAAAGAAAACAAAAAGACAAGTCAGTTTCCATAATAAAGAGTAATAAAACAAGAAAGAGAAATCATAAATGCTTAAAAAAAATAGGCAAACAAATTTACATAAAGTGGGAAAGGGAAAGGGAAAGGGTGTGCAAGTATTAACACAATAAAGCATGCTTAAAGACTAATTCACAAAAATCAAGTTCGTTATGGTAGAAGCCTAAGAGAAATCCCCAGCAGAGTCACCATGCTGTCGCGACCCCCATTTTCCTCGCGGAGTCTGGGGTTTCGATATTCTTTTAGACAACTCCCTTCCTTTTTGGGATGGGATATGGTATTTGAAGAGTCGCCACCTAACGGATTAAGGTGCGTTAGGGCACCTACAGTAATTAACTCATGAAACTAGTTTGCATCACCAGAGATCGAGTAAGGGCTCAAAATTACCTTGAGGGGAAGGTGTTAGGCACCCCTCGAGGTCCACAACGGTGGGTCCCGGCCAAACTTAATTAAGCGAATTAGTCTTTAAAGAAAAATACAGCAATTTAGACAACTATTATTTAAAACAGGAATTAAAGGGGTCCTAAAATTTTTAGCCTATAGGTTCATTTCTATGCAATACTTGATAACTTTCCCTAGGTTGGGGTTCTACACATAGTATTAGCGCACAGGTCATCATCTCCTTTACTACCCAATTACTATCTTTCAGTTGTTACTTAAACGTTCTAGTAGCTTCTAATCCGTGCCTTATGCTTGCACTACCCGTCCCTTTCCTATGGTCCCGGAGGTGTTTAGGACCTCTATTTAAGGTGGTTCTAGACTCACCTATGTTGCTTAAAATGAGAAAACTAAGCGACAAGCAAAAGTCAAGTAGGACTATCACATAAAGAGCGAATAGGGGGCTCATGTTAACCTCCACAAGTAGAACATGATAACAGAAATTGAGGCATACCAGTTAAGAAGATAGCAAACAGGAAGGTAAAGGCAATTGGAATCCCAAGAGTCGAGCCTTGGCTTTCAGCCAGCTAGACAGTGCAGCAAATCGAAGAACTTAAGTTGTGTGAATGTAAGTGTGCAAGTAAAAGTTTGTGTGTATCAGTGTGTGCTTGTAAGCGTAGGTGTGTGTGTGTTGGAGTTTTTCTGTGTCCTCAAAATCAGAATGGTGAAAGGTTTATATAGCATTCAGCAGAGTAAACAAATAAGGTAGGAAAATCAAGAGTTCACAAATAAGGTATGCAAATCAATCAACCAGTTAATTAAGGCTAAACCCAATCAATTAATAAGACAGAATCCGAGGAAATATCACTTAAATTGGGAATCTCATATGAAATCAGTTAGCAAGCAGGACTTCAGTTAAATAAGGTAAGCAATAAATCTAAAAACATTTTATAGGTCGGTCAAGGTAATCAATACCCAGAAATTAGGCCAGCAGCATAATTAATGGATGCAGTACCAATTATGAGCCACATATAAGGAAAGAATAAACATAAAAAATCCTCCAGAGAGATATTAGTTTGAAAATAAGTACAATTTCAAACACAAATTAAGAAAGTAAAAATCAATTAATCCCTTTTAATTGACAGAGTCAAAGAATAACGGGCAGATATCATAACAAACAGTGGAATAATTAGAAAACCCTAGGGATTAGAAAATAGATACGAAAACCATTCGAACAAGTAAAGAGAAACCGGAGTTAAATGCTTAAATATTTTAGAACTTCTGCAGAAACTTAAAGATGAAACCCTAGCTTTTAGGGAAAAACGAAATCGGTTGATAATAGTGGTAAAAAAAATGAAGAATCTTAAAAGAAAACCATTAAACAAACTCCAAACACTTCAGATCTAAAGAGATGTGAACCTATTTGTCTAGAAATAGTTAGGTTCGTACAAAAATAAACAGAGGTAGAAAAAATCGAGTCTTAGACCGGAGATTTGAAGTCATGAAAACACGAAAAATGATAATACTCACAAACAATGGGTGAATACAGAAGGATTCACCAAGAGACAGAGGGACTCGAACCAGGTCTGTTCGAATCTCTTTGAGATTCCGTCAAATAACATGGAAGTCAAAAACCCAGTAGAGATAGGAGGCCAGATAAGGCCTAGAATCGAAGGAATAAAGTATGAATCGAATGGGGTTCAGGTGACGGAGGGTTAGGGTTAGGGGGAGGTTAAGAGAGAAGAGAGGAGGAAGGGATTTAGGGCCGGCTGTTTTGTGAAAATGAGTAGGGTTTGGGGGTTGGTTTGTTAATTAAAAAAGGAAATGGACCCTGGACCGTTGATCTACTGAGATCAACGGTTAGGATTCCATCCGGGTTGGGGTGGATTATAGGAAATTAGGTTATGGGTATTGAGTATTGGGTATTGGGTCAGGGTTATGATTTAATTGGGCTGTGGTAGTAATTTGGGCCAGGTCCGAAAAATATCAAACTTAAAAGAGGCTATTTGTCAAATACCCAATTAACTTGATAAAATAATTTATAAAAATAGCTAATAAATGATAAAAATTCTATTGATGCATAACAATGATTTAAAATAATTACTTAATATTATAAAATTATAAAAGGTCATTTTCTTGTAAAATAAAGTAATTATGCACATATAGGCTATTATTGCAAAGTTATTGCAATTATAACCTGAAGATGTAAGCATGGCTATTTATGAAATAATTAAAGTTTAGTATAAATATAAATAAGAAAAATTAAGCAAAAATTATTATAAGATCGTTTGTGATACAATTAGTAATTATTTATATAATAAAATACTAGGATACCTTAATTAAAAAAAATTCTTTTAAAATGCAGAAAATTATGGAAAAATATTAATTGATGCTCATGCATTGTTTTGAAGATATTATGCATTTTTGAAAATAATATAGTTGAAAATTGGGTATCAACAACTGCCGCTCTTTACCCGAGAAGGACAAAAGAGTTGTCAGTTAAAGAAATGATGACCAATTTTGACCGAATGGGGTGATTTGAAAGGTATAGGCCGCACTCTGGTTTCTGAGTTGCCAACATATCCTTGGTTTTTCAAGAATCTGGCTGTGTGTAGTTCTGTACCCACCGGCGAAATAGAGCGATTGAGTTATCACAAAGAAGGATACAAGGTTTTGAATAGGTGAAATGGTTACGATGAGCGGTCAGGTTTGAATTAGTATGAAGGAACTGGAGCGGGATTGCTCCTGTTAGGATAATGGTTGCTCATCAGGTTACCTGCAAATCAAAATATGCACTGCAAGCATATATCTTTGCGTAAATTTAAACATGATGCAAATTCCCTTCAGACCATAAGAACTTTCCTTGGACGATTGAGGATGATGTCCTTGGACCATGATGTCCCGGGCCATGAACTGTGCGGTAAGGGATTCGCATGCCATGAAATGATGTTCTCGGGCAATGAAGATGGTGCCTTCGAACCATGAAGCCTTTGAATAATGGTGTGCAAGTTTGACAGATCCTCAGGCCATGGCATGGTGTCTTTCGGCTATGAGGATGGTGCATTCAGACTATGACGCCTTCGGACAAGTCGACGATATTTCAGCCCATGAGGTGCAAAGACATGATGCTGGAAGCAATCAAGAAAGGGCTTAGTCTTGTATGCAGTTGAGGGCAGAGCTTAAATCGAGAGAAGAGAATAGTTCAAGAGAGAAAGTGCTTAGTCTCGTGCGAGATTCGGGACAGTGCTTAGTCCCATGCAAAGAGAAGGCAGGGCTTAGCCTCATACAAGGATTGAGACAGGGCTTAGTCTCATGCAAAGAGAAGGCAGTGCTTAGCCTTATGCAAAGAGGAGGCAGGGATTAGCCTCATGTAAGATTGAGACAAGTCTTAGCCTCATGCAAGGATTGAGACAGGGCTTAGTCTCATGCAAAGAGAAGGCAGGGCTTAGCCTCATACAAGGATTGAGACAGGGCTTAGTCTCATGCAAGGTGAAGGCAGTGCTTAGCCTTATGCAAGGATTGACACAAGGCTTAGTCTCACGCAAGATGAAGGCAGTGCTTAGCCTTATGCAAGTGGAGAGGCAGGGCTTAGCCTCATGCAAGATTTGAGACAGGGCTTAGTCTCATGCAAAGAGAAGGTAGTTCTTAGCCTTATGCAAGTGGAGAGGCAGGGCTTAGCCTCATGCAAGGTTCGGGAAAGTGCTTAGTCCCATGCAAAGAGAAGAGTAAGAGTGAAGTATTCTTAGCTAACAATGTATTTCATGCATAGCGATTGTGTCGTTGTAATGGTGTTTATCATGATGATATAGTCCTGCATCCAAAGAAACTTTGTGAGTTTTTGTGGGGGAGGTTGGTTCGTGCCTTCACTTGCTCGATTTGTTCCGCTCTGTCTGAAGATCATGTTCAAGCTATTAGGGTAGCATTTTCTAATCAAAGTTTATTTTTCAAAATCATGCATGCATGCATAACTTTGAAAAGACATAGTAGTATATAGTTTTGTGATGATCCAAAAGGTCATCCTGTGTAAATTTATCTAAAATTGTAATTCGAGGCCCCGAAAGCCTCCGTTAATCTCACCTCGATGTGCGTGCATAGCCCGGGTGCATATCCGGCAAGCCTTTATGTGGAAATATGTTAAACAATTGAATTTATGATAATTAATTGAATAAAGTTGACTTTGGTCAACATTTCTGGTAAACGGATCCGGACCCGTGATTTGACGGTCCCGGAGGGTCCGTAGGATAATATGGGACCTGGGTGTATGCCCGGAATCGAATTCCGAGGTGCCAAGTCCCAGAAATAAATTTTTAAAGAAAATTGTTTTCTGGAAATAATAAATGCTTTTTGAAAATGAACTTTGATGTGAAATCTGTGTTACCGGGCCTGTATTATGGTTCCGGAGCCCGAAAAAGGTTCAATATATGTTATATGAGTTATCTGTAAAATTTGGTAAGAAACGGACTTGGTTTGACGTGTTTCAGATCAAAACTGGAAAATTTGATAGTTTATGAAGTTTGAGGAAATTGTATGGATTTTTGAGTTTAATTCATTGTTTCTGATGTTATTTTGGTGGTTTAATTACTCGAATAAGTTCGTAGGATGATTTTGAAGTCGTGTGTATATTTGGTTTTGAGACCCGAGGGCTCGGGTGAGTTTCGTGTAGGTGTCGGGGTGCTAAAAGGTTGAAAAATCTGGTGTTTTTAGGCTATCTTTTGGTGTCTGGGCCTTGTGCTATGCGAACGCAGAGGTACAAGTGCGAACGCACAACACAATCCTGGGAGGGGGGTGGGGTTGTTCAGTGCGAACACACCACTCCGGATGCTATCGCGGAGGGTCCACTGAGGGATACTGTGCGAACGCACAGAGCTTAGTGTGGGCTGGGTCCCGCACCACATTTTTTCGAATCGAAACCCCCAACTAGTGATGGAATTCCAGAACCTAAACAACTCAGTTGAGTTAGCATTGTCTTGTGCGATCGCGTATAGTCTTCTGAAATTGCAGAGCTTAGGGGACTCATCCACTGTGCGATCGCAACCCCCCTTCCGCGATCGCATAGGTATAATTCGCCCAGCTATTTTTAAAAGCCAAAAACAGAATACCCATTACGGGATTTTCATATTTTTCACCATCTTCCTCTTCTCCAAACCCCATAGACGATTTCCAAGCCATTCTTCCACCATAACAACTTGGGTAAGTAATCCTAACTCTAATTTCTTCCATTTTCTTCATCAATCAATGAATTCTAGGCCTAAAAACATGAAATTAAAGGGTAGAAATTGGGGTTTTGGGTAGAGTTAGGGCTTTTCCAACTTTTGGGAATTCAACCTCGTTTTGGGGTCGGATTTCAAAATAAATTGTATATTCGGGATCGTGGTGGAATGGGTGATTGGATTTTGGTCCGAACCTCGGGTTTGGACCAAGCGGGCACGGGGTCGAATTTTGGTAATTTTGGAAGAATGATGGGAAATGTATAATTAGACTTTGGTATTGAATTATTGAGTCATTATTAATATTATTGAGTCGAGTATGCTTAGATACTATCATTTCAGAGTTGGATTCGAGAGGGAAAACAGTGCTAGAGGCTTGATTTGCATTTTTGGAGCCGAGGTAAGTGTTTGGCCTAACTTTAGTGAGGGAATAGGTGTTGAGGCTTATGTGCTACTTGTATTATCATGTTCAATGTATATGTGAGGTGAAGAGTACCTATGCATTGTTTGGCAAGCATGCCCGTGAGTTTAATTGGTGAATTACCTGTTATTATTCCGATATTTATTGTGCTTTGAAGTGGTTTCCTTTATAAAGTTGTTGAATTGCTGAGCATATCTGTTTAAGTACGTGTGATATGATACTTCAGTCGAGAACTCAATTCATTACATTATGTACTTGTAAGAGATTGGCTACAGCTGAGTCCCTTACCGGGCATTGTTATTATTTTGGTTGATGTCTTCCCCTTGCTGGGTGGTTTTTGAAGCGAATTTCATATTGTTGAATTCCTTGCCAAGTTGTTATTTGCTTGCTGATTTGGGTGAGGAAGAGTGTAAAGCATGAAGGATGATGCCGTGTATTCATCTTATTCATTTCATACATTGCATAGTGAGGAAGAGAGTAAAAGCACGAAGGGTGATGTCGTGCCATGATTTACATCGCTTTTTTCTACACATTGCATTGTGAGGAAGAGAGTAAGAGAACGAAGGGCGATGCCGTGCCATTATTTATATTTCTTTTCATTTACGCATTGCATTGTGAGGATGAGAGTAAAATCATGAAGGGTGATGCCGTGTACATTTTGTTTGAGTTAATATTTCCTGTTGTCTTGGTTCGTTTGCATTATCGTTTGTTCAGTTATTCGTATTTTCTTTTCACTTGTTACCCCATTACTTGTCCCCGTATTACCGTGCTTAATTTCTTACTCCTTGATACCTTCCTTGGTATTTATTATAGAACTGTACAGGTGAATTGTTGTTGTCGTGTCTAGACTCGTCACTACTTCGCTGAGGTTAGGCTCGGCACTTACTCAGTACATGGGGTCGGTTGTACTGATGCCACACCTGCACTTCTTTATGTTGTGCAGATTACGCAGCCGGACCCGGTGCACATCGTTAGAGGGAGTATCCTTCAGTCCATTTCAAACGACACCGAGGCAGTTCCGCAGACGTTCGTGGACCTCGGCGTCACTGTCTATCTTTCATTATGTCATCTATGTATTTTCAGACAGATATATCATTTTATTTCAAACTGTTGTCTTTAACTAAATCTTAGACTGGTTCGTAAGGTTGTGACTCCATTTCTGGGTTTTATACTTAAAGGGATTTCTTCGTTATTGGATATTGTTATTTAAACTTTGTTAAGCTTCCGCATTTTATCTCAATTATCTAGTCAGTGTTTATTACTTTCACTTGTTATTAAATCAATTCAGTTAGCATGTTGGCTTGCCTAGCGAGTGCAACGTTAGGCGCCATCACGGCCTGAAGGTGGGATTTCGGGCCGTGACATGTTTAGAATTTAGTTAGATGAACCAGTAAATGTGACACAATCAGAGACATCACGACTTCTTCTGCCGTAGAATTTTGAGGGTCCTCCTCAAAATCTGCTTCAGTTAGCTAGATAACTTTCCTGACTGCTCCATGCGCTGCGGTTGGCTGAACTTTCTTTGGAATTTTGAGGATCCTCCTTAAAATTCTGCCCCAGTTTCTGATTGTGGGTAAAATAGAGATTTTATTGAATTGTGATCGAACCCACAGGGCTGCCTACGTATCCCCTCTTAAACAGGAATCAGGTCGAGCATAGTTCAATTAAAAGATATCCTCATATTCTTTCAGGAATCGAGTGTATTCCTCTTTATCTGACGATGACAAATGGATGCTTATGATGGTTTCCTTGACGGTTTCGGAATCTCCCAAGTTGACTATCTCAGTCTCATCCAGGTTGGACTTGGGCTTGCTCTCAAAATTCTCTACTTCTCTAACGATCTCATCAGGTATTATATCCTCTTCTTCTATTTTTTCTGAATCAATGTCCTCTTGTTGCGTTGTCTCATTACATGTCACAACGGTCGGTTCATCAAGATAAGAAATAGTAATGATGTAGGGATAAAGATATGAAAATAGTAATAATAAGCCATTTAAAATGTCAAACAAAATGATTTTCAATAACTCAAATAACGTTTTTGGAACATTGAAAAATATTATATAAGACAAAAGAAAAAATGCAAAAGTGTAAATCATTTTTTTTTAGAAAAGTAAACAATGCTATTCAGCCTTGCTACCTCGGGACTCGTCGGGCGCTTGATGGTCTAACAGTCCAGTTCTTGAGGAATGCTCCTCTCTCCACACCTTGGATGGTAGGGCCTTCCTCCTCCTCCTCCTCGACAATCACACAACAGTCCATATTATCATCTTCCAAGAACAAATTCCTCAATGTTGCCAATGCTTCTTCTTCCTCTGATCCCCATATGATATCGGCCTGATGGAAGGTCTGATTCAAGTGCGGCATGGGTTGCTCAAAAGGGTAGTATGGACCATGCCATGGTGGTGACCAGTCATCGTATTCCTGCCAGGTGTACTGATACCCTAGCCCAAAGGTTGTACCATGGCGTTTCAACTGTATTGTCTTGGAGATACCTTGAAGGTTTTTACCGAGATCCCTGCCAGGTTCATACCCTTACCAGGCCAGTATACTCTTTATTTTTCTACTCCACCATTTATACTTTTCAATCGCGTTAACACACTCAATGCGATGGTAGGTTTCTCCGCCTAACTTCCTTATGTTTTCAACCACTGGAACAGTCTGACTGGTGTAAATAGGGTTGCTCCCATCTCCATGAATGATCACTTCTTGATGGTTCCACTCAAATTTTACCGCTTGGTGCAAAGTGGATGCGACAGCTCCAGCGGCGTGTATCCAAGTCCGTCCCAGCAATAGATTGTAGGAGGCGGATATGCCTAGTACCTGGAATTCAACATCGAACCAGGTAGGACCCATTTTTAAGCATATGTTAGTTTCTCCAGTTGTGGCCCTTTGAGACCCATGGAATGCCTTCACATTCATAGTCCCTGCTCGTATCTCATGTAAACCTTTGCCCAACCTCTTCAGAGTTGTCAACGGGAAAATGTTGAGGCTCGATCCTCCATCTATCAAAACTCTGGCGATGATTGCTCCTGTTAGGATAATGGTTGCTCATCAGGTTACCTGCAAATCAAAATATGCACTGCAAGCATATATCTTTGTGTAAATTTAAACATGATGCAAATTCCCTTCAGACCATGAGAATTGTCCTTGGACGGTTGAGGATGATGTCCTTAGACCATGATGTCCCGGGCCATGAACTGTGCGGTAAGGGATTCGCAGGCCATGAAATGATGTTCTCGGGCCATGAAGATGGTGCCTCTGAAACATGACGCCTTTGAATAATGATGTGCAAGTTTGAGATAAACTAACACATGCTGATATACTAAAAGTCTAAATGATATAAACCAAAGCGGAAACACTAATATAAGTCTAAAACATATATGTAGAAACATTGCTTAACCGTAAATGTCCGTGACTCTGTCTAACTGTTACTCTAGTCTATGAAGCCTCTAATGAAGCACGAAAAACACTAACTATCTGAAAATGCTGAAGACTATAAGGTAATGATAATGCCCCGAAAGAATTGGGGATCACCAAATAGCTGGTAGGAGAATCCTAGCTCTAAATCGTCAACCTGTAAATCATTACCTGCATCGTGAGATGCAGGCCCCAAAAAAAAGGTACGTCAGTACATTTGAATTGCACTGGTATGTAAAGCAACTGAAAGAAAAAATTATAAATACTGAAACTTAAACTAAGTTGATGACTGTGAATTGATAATTGATAACTAAAATTATAACTATTGAAACTAAAACTAAAGTGATAATTGATAGCTTATAACTGATAACGGATAACTGAAATGATAATGATAACTAATAACTGATAACTAAAATGATAATGATAACTAATAACTAATAACTGATAATTGAACTGAACAAAGGAAGTAAGGATATGAATACTCCCTCTTCTGAATGATGAACCACCTGTTTATCTGAATAAATAAACTACGGCATCAGGCCCGATATATATGTGCACAAACTGCGGCCTCGGGCCCAAGTATACGTATACATAACTGCGGCCTCAGGCCTAAAGATGCATAAAGCATAAACTACAGCCTCAGACCCAAAGATGCATAAAGCATTAACTGCAACCTCAAGCCCAAATACGTGGGTTCAACATTCAGGAATTTAAAATCACGAACTGAGAATCATACTGTAATACATGATACTGAAATATTGAATCATATAGAGTTCTATGATACTCGCATACTGAATAGAACTAGACCGAGACATGTATTCATGAACTGATTATGAAACTGAAACTTCAACTATTTATGACATACTGAGTAATCTAGACTGAGACTCATGGGCATCAAACCCAAGTCTATATTGATTATGCACTAATTTCACCACGTTCAGAATGAAAGTCATGAATGAGTTACGAAGCTAGAGAATAGAATTTCTGCAACTATTCAAGGAACTAGGCTTAACTATATTTCTGAGGCAATAGTAACGTGGTAAAAGAAACATAGCATGGGGAGAATCATTAGCATTCCCAAACATATAGAGTTAGCCTCATATACCTTAACTTCCTGCTTTTGAGCATAATGCAACATTCGCCAATCCTTTCAACTTTAATCTATATCAATACAAGTCAAAGGGATTCCAAATTAGCAACAATAGTCATGTTTTGGTCACTTAGGCATTTTATCAAACACTTGGTGGCATAAATCCCCTTATTAATGGTGTTTCTACACCCAAGAAGCCATTCTCTTGCTCCTAGATAAATTCTAAAATCTCAATTTTTTTTATAATCAAAATCATTCTTCTTCATCAAAGATAAACAACACCCTTAACCAATAATCAACAGTCAACAAACCAAACCTATAATTTTTCATGCTTTTCTATCAAACCCATCAATTCATAAACATAGAGGTATAATCATTAATCCAATGGTATAATCAATTAGAGGGTGAAGACATTACTTTTTTGAAGTTCAATCCTCTTAAATTCGAGTTCTAGGGTTCCTTCTCTCAACAATGAAGTCCCAATAGAATATCTAATGATAGAGAGGGTTTACCCATGTTAATAAGATGTTGGAAAATTGAAATTAACTTAGAATCACCATTAGAGCTTACCTTGGATGGTGGAGGGACCTTTAAGGAGTTAGGTTCTTGAGAGCTCCTCTTTCTAGAGCAAGTTTTTTGGGTTTTGAGGGTGTGGGGGACGAAGTAGGGATTTAAAATGACCCTCCAGGTGCGCCCCCATGCACCTGAAGGCCTGACTATGCAAGATGGCAGTAGCACTGTCTCAAGCGCGCGGCCGCGCACGTGACCCTCCGGGCGCGCACCTGGGCGCGCATATTGCGCATTGTTCTGTAAAACGCACATAACATTTTTAACAGAGATTTGTTCGGGATCCATAACATATAGTTGGAAACATATTTCAAAGGCCTACAACTTTCGTGTTTTGAGTTTTTCCAAATTTATGACACATTTTCATTAAATCTTGCTGCAAGATAGACCTTTTGTAAACTTAGTAGATTTTATCGAATCTTATACACCTCACTCTTCATCTTGATTCAAAACTAACTATTTTCACTCATACTCATACCAATAGATTTTCATATGTCTATAATATTAAATTAATACCCATTTAACATATCCACACTTAGTTCGAATATACGGGGTGTTACCGTTAGAGTCGTGGAATGGACGATCATGATACTTCCCAAAAATCAAAATTCTTGATCAATGGAGGAACAATATCATAATTTTTGTTTAATAAGATACTAAAATGGATGATTCACTCATTCCATACTAGAAATAATCGCATCGGTATTTTATGAATCCTTATGTAAGAAATTACAAAAGAAATTCTTTCAACAAAGATGTGAATTAGGAAGGATTAGTCGACGAAATATGAACCGAAGAGTGAACCTTGATGTACCCCAGAACAATACATTTTTGGTACCACGAGATATATTGGCAGACGCCGATCATTTGATTGGGCTGAAATTTGGAATGGGTGCACTTGACGATATGAAGTTTCAGTCTTTTTATTAGTTTATTACTTACTTTTTTCAACTTTTTGAATCAAATTCCTTTTTTTTATTCAAAATTACAATTGTAGCCTGTCTCTGTAAGGTGAGAGTGGAATTTATCCTTTATTTTATCCTTTCCATTTACTCGAATTTCTTCCATTTCATCGATTTTGTCCGGATCCTACCTTTCTTCCGAAAAAAGGGAAGGAAACCTTGGACATGTAATGGATCTTGAAGTACTATTTCTGCGTCTCCCTAACCAAATTCCCCTACATTAAGATTACTCGTTAATGGTTGATCAAATTTGATATATTCGCCCTCGAAAACTATTCTTGTAATCGGTTTAATAGGTATTTTCTTTTATGGTTCATATTCCAGATTGGGTTCATCCCTGACGAATAGCATATTAAATCCGCTTCCTTTGTTTGATCTTGATCTGCAATATCATTATCTTTGGTATCAAGATCATTATTTTGGTTGTTGGTAGTAAAAGTCACTACACATTTGGATTTTCTTGAACGAATTTGATGTCCTCCCTCTTGGTTGATAGGAATTCCTTGAAATCGAACAAACAAAGTAAAGAGTCCTAATACAAATATTGAGAATAGAAGGGAGATAATGAAATTATGTGGTTGGGTCTTCCAAAAGCAAAGGAATGATCCGTTTTTAGTTAACTGACCTGATGGGTCCAACAAATAATAAATTATAATAATTATCTAAATTCAAAATAAAAAGTAAAAAAAATAATAGATTACGTACCCGTAAATTAGTTAACCATTGACATATTTTAGTTAATGGTCGTATAATAGATATCTGAGTTATCGCTGCAAACCCTGAGATATTATTACAACAAAGGATGATAAAAAATTCAAAGCTCTAACTCAAATTTCTCTCGATTCATCCCCTGGCCTTTGACACTATGGAGAAGAAAATCTTGACTGAACCTATATTTTCTCAATGGATACAATCTCCTCATGGTAAAAATTCATATGGGTTCGATGTACTTTTATCTTCAATGCGTGGTTCAGCATTCAATGCGGGTCGAAGCATCTGGTTGCCGGGTTGGTTAAATGTTGTTAATGAAAATAACAATTCATTATTTTTAACAATAGGTCATGGATAATTTTTGAGAGTTCATAAACAAATTAATTCTATATACCATGTTCAAATTACTGCATTATTATTACTGATCGATAAACCCATATACGTAAAATAATGAAAGGGAAAATTCTTTTATAGTGAAAAATTCTGTCATTTCAGTTATTTCTCAAGAAGAAAAGAGAGGATCTGTTGAATTTCAAGTATTCAATTTCACTAATAAGATACAAAGACTTACTTCACATTTAGAATTGCACAAAAAAGACTATTTATCTCAGAGAGGTTTGAAGAAAATTTTGGGAAACTGTCAACGACTACTAGCTTATTTGTTCAAAAAAATAGAGTATATTATAAAGAATTAATTAATCAGTTGGACATTCGAGAGACAAAAAATCGTTAATTTGATTTATTTGAAGAGTCATTGTTGAGAAAAAGATGACTTTTCCCAGATGAAATGAAAATTGGAATGTAATAGGAGAAAGATTTCCCATTCTTAGCCGGAAAGATATGTGGCCATGAAAGAGGGTTTAAGTGGAACGAAATTGACTGAGTGGTAGAGTCGTGGAAACGCGCGAAATTCCTTGTCGAGTAAGTTCTGACCCGCACGAAAGGCGTAACGATCTGGGCACTGTCTCGGAGAGAGGCTCGGTGAAATAAACATGTCTGTGAAGAAGTGGACTACCTGCACCTGGACAGAAAGACCCTATGAAGCTTCACTGTTCCCTAGAATTGGCTTTGGCTTCCTTCATAACTCTCAGAACTTCTTCATAGTGGCTCCCTTACATATCTCATTTCAGATTGGACCTCAAAGTGACTCTATTTCACTATATTCCATCCATATCCCAATTCCATTCATTTAATATACCTTTGGTGTCATTGACATAACAAATATCGTTTCTAGTCTATCTCTTTCTATTTCTTTTCTATATATGGAAAGTTCAAAAACTTCATATAATAATCCAGAAATTGCAATAGAAAAGAGGTTGATATTGGTACAATCTAATCCATTATCAGAGAGCAAACCTGACCCCGACGGATCATTTTTTTTTCCTATATATGAAATAGGGGATTTCACTAAGTTGATTCTTAGGAAATGTTGAATCAAACCATTTGTACTTATAAGCACGGGCTTCTTTGCAAGAATGCCCCAAAAACCTAAGGGTTCCTCTGCAAGGTTCGTCCATGGAGGATGAGCCAGGACCTAAGATCAGGCCGAAAGGCGTAGTTGATGGACAAAAAGTCCGTCTAAAATTCCAACTAAAAAGAACTAAAAAGGTGAAATAATTTTTCATTATCTCAGTTAAAGTACTGAGCCTCCCTCAGTACTTCAACTAGTCTCCATGTTCCTCGAATGAATCTCTTAGTTATTGAGAAGGTTGCCCAAATGCGATATATAAGGCGTACCCAGTAAAACTTACAAGTAAACTAGATATAAAGATGGCGACTAGGGTTGTTGTTTCCATTCTTATTATATTTATAAGATTCCAAGACACCAATGGATCTATGATAGGATCATTTATTTATAACGGAATGGTATACAAAGTCAATCGGGAATTCCCTCTGCCCCTACCGTACTCCATCTTGGTAATTTCCACCGCCGTCCAGGGTTCAGCCCTGGGATTTGGTGAAGAACTTAAAAACCCACCTACAGACGCTTTACGCCCAATCATTCTGGATAACGCTTGCATCCTCTTTATTACCACTGTTGCTGGCACAAAGTTATCCAATGCTTATTCCCTAGATACCGTCATTGTTTCTCCTCCGGAAAAAGAAGTTCACGACCCGTGGGCCTTCTATCTCTATGTGGCATTGCTCTTTCAGGCGTTCACCCATTGCGGAAGTCCCAGTGTGGCTAATCATCCTCTCGGACCAGCTACTGATCATCGCCTTGGTAAGCTATTTCCTCACGGGCATCCCATTAGTAAACCGGTTTGGTTGGGTGTATATGTAGAAATCCTTTTCACTATTATAGCGGATCTTCCTAAAAAAGGACTTTATATCGAATAAAGTATATACTTTGATTTTCTTGTGCTATTGAATCATGACTATATCCGCTAGTTTGATATTACAATTTGATAAAGATGGAATTGGATCAGTTGATTTTTTTTTAATTTCATTTTTTTTTGGATTCCACAAGAATTTATCGATATTTCCGATTAAATCTTCTTGTTTTTCTATAGGAATAAATTGTTATTCATTTCCTCTACAAAAAACCTTTCTTCCAAGTCATATCATAAGAGCCATTTATTATCTTTCTATGGTTCCAGATCAAAGATTAATTTCATCATTAATTTCTATCTAGATTATATATCTATATTATATTAAGTAGATTGTATATTTTGATGTATATTTATCAGATCGTGGCTTCACGTACCAAATACTTCGATATTATTGCATCCGGTATTTTTGTTTTGTTCCAACAGTGTGATAAAAAAATAGATGGGAAGGGATATAACTCAGCGGTAGAGTGTCACCTTGACATGGTGTAAGTCATCAGTTCGAGCATGTTTATCCCTAAGACCAATGTGAGTTTTTCTAGTTGGATTTGCTCCCCCGCGGTCGTTCAATGAGAGTGGATAAGAGGCTTGTGGGATTGACGTGAGGGGGGAGGGATGGTTATATTTCTGGGAGCGAACTACGGGCGAATATGAAGTGCATGGATACAAGTTATGCCTTAGAATGATTTTTTTGAAATAAAAATCAAAAAAATATAGTAACATTAGCAAGAAGAGAAACAAGTCATATTTCTACAATTTTAGATAAAGGCCCTATTGTTCCGATGGAAAGAAGAACCTATGATTAGCTTTTCAGGAAATTTCCAAACGAACAATTTCAATGAAATCTTTCAAGAATTGTCTTTGATCCGATACACATGAATCAATAGAAAAGGCAAATCTCTTATGGTACACTAGATGCAACTCGGTTATTGATAGAGTGAATATATCTGCAGCGTCGAGCTATTTTTCTGCAGGACCTCCCCTACAGTATCTTCATCGCAGTAAAGTTTAACCACCAATTTCAGGATGGATTGATGTGGTTCCTCTACGACTAGGACACCAGAATATCGAACCATGAACTAAGAAAGGCATGAGAGAAGAGCTCTTCTTCTTCGGACACATTTGGCATGGTGCTAGAACCTTGTTCAGAGATATTTTTGCTGGTATTGGCCCAAATTTAGATGCTCAAATCGAATTTGGAGCATTCCAAAAACTTGGAGATCCAACTACAAAAAGACAGGCAACCTGATACAACATTTCCCAATCATATATGCCATTTATAATTTTGTCCAACAAAATTCTCTTAGGACACTTTTTAACAAAAGAATTAATTAACTCAAAAAATTTTAAAGAAGAATAAATGGGTTTATATAAAAAGGATGTTATAAATATTTCGAAATAAGTTATACTGCATCCTTTAAAATTCATTCCAATCCATCGAATTATTCGACTTTTGATGCAAAAGAACCAAATACGATGAGCAGTGGGGTCATGAGCCAAGCCTTGGCTAGACCTTGGAAATCGCAATACCATAACGGATGCATCGGATGGATGTCAAGTGGTTGATATTATCCCTCCAGGACCAGAACATCTTGTTTCCGAGGTCGCCATGTGCCTATTTCGCTGTAGGGGTTGGTTCACAGGTACAACCTTTGTAACTTCATGGTATACACATGGATTGGCCAGTTCTTATTTGGAAGGTTACAATTTCTTAACTGTCGCGGTTTCTACTCCTGCTAATAGTTTAGCACATTTGTTGTTGTTACTATGGATTTTTAAAAAAAATAGGATTTGTTTATAATAAACACGGTGCACGCCTTATACGCTCATCACTTCACATATGCATCACCCCCAAAATATAACAAACATCATAGCCTACGGAGAAATACCCTCAAGCCAAGCTTAGGCAAGATACTTATCTTGAACGAGCGAGAATCAATACTCCAACAATTCCTTGCCTCTAAAATCAGCCTCTGAATTGGTCAAATCTAGTCAATACAACTCAATAACATCAAATAGAGCTATAAGAATCGATTTCAAATAATAAAGCTTCAGTCTCTAATCGAATTCCCAAAAGTCAACCTGCATCCATATGGTCAAAACTCGATTCAATAGGTAGATCCCGACTACCTATAACCCCACGGGTCCAAACATATGATTAGATTTCAAAACCGAGTCTAAATCAATTCCTAAATACCCAATTTAGACTCTCCAAAATTGTAATCAAAAGCCTCGAATTTCTCTTCCAGTTCCACATTCTAAGTGTAATAATCCATGAGAAATAAGATATATAATTAAAATCAAGTAAAAATCACTTACCCTCAAAATTATGGTGAAAATCCATTCAAAAATCACCTCTAAACGAGCTCCAAAATTTAAAATATTGAAAAATGAGCTAACCCTCGTAATTATAAGGTCTACCAACGATTTTCGCATTTGCCGACAACTTGATTGCTTTTATGACATCTTCTATGAGACAAATCCCTCACATATGCGAGAACTACTTAATTAGCCGACTTCAGCTTCTGGGAAAGACACTCGCATCTGCGGACTCGCTTTTGTGCACAAACCTTCGCACAAGCGGCCCTGCATCTATGCAACATCAACGCATGTGCAATCCACTTGGGCCACTTCAGATTTCGCTTCTGCGAACAAGAACCCTGTACTTACAGCTCTGCAGATGCAATGCAACTAGCTACAAGGGCGATGCAACTGGCCAAATGGCGCTGCAACTAGCTACACAGACAATTGCACCAGGTCCTGCCAAACCAGCAATGCTATTATTCACCAACATAGCCAGGAATCAATTCGAAACACACCGAGGCCCCCGGGATCTAGTCCAATCATATCAACAAGTCTGAATATATTATCCCAACGTGTCCAAATGCTCAAAATACTATGAATAATATCAAAACTAAGAATTGACTATCAAATCAATCTTATAAGTTCCAAACTTTCCAACTTCAACAAACACGTTGAATCATGCCTAACCATTCTAGATTCCAACCAATCTTTGCACACCGTTCTAATTAATTAAATAAATCTATTCAAAGTCTCATAATATTAACTTGGCCCCGATAACTTCAAAGTCAACTCCCACTCAAATCTATTAACTTTCTAAGCCTTTAAATTGTCAACTTTCGGTAAATAGAGCCAAAACCTTCTAGAAGCCTCCAAATTCAGATACGGGCATATGCCTAAATCCAAAATTACCATACGAATCTATTGAAACCACCAAATCGCAAGGGCATCTATTTGAAGTCAAATCTTGGTTAACTTTTATAATTTAAGCTTCCAACAATACAACTAAGTGTTCCGATTCACTCCCAAGCCTTCCCGAAATAAAATCAACCATCCTCGCAAGTCACAAAACAACAAACAAGCATAAGGAAAATAGGAAAACGGGGCTCAAATACACAAAATGACCGGCTGGATCATTACAAGTTCTGCTCTTCCAGTAGCTTTATTTGTCTTTACTAGAGATCATTCACACAGATGCTACTAAACAAAATCCAATTTGGAGAGCCTATTGCTCGATGGTATATCCTTTTCTTTGCCTAAGTCATGTGCCACTTGGATAGTTGATACATGGGCAGCTAATCAAATGACTAGCATTAAGCACTTATTGTTCAATGGTATTGAAGAAGGGGATATTGGTCATGTTCAAATGCCACAAGGGACTCTGCACAAATTACTTTATGTAAGAAATTTTCACTTGAATGGAGTTCTATTGTGTTCCCTATTTTAAGTTCAACTTTATGTCTATTTCCAATGTGACTAGGGATTTGAATTGTCGTGTTGCTTTCTTTCCTGGATTCTGTGTTTTTCATGATCTCTTTAATGGTTGGCCGAAGGTAATTGGTAAAGAACAAGGTAGATTATATGTGATGAAATCTTTATAGCAGAATAAAATAGCAGACCACAAAAGATCTATGGAAATAAAACACCTGATAAAACCTGAGATTTAGGGTGTGTTTGGTATGGAAAATATTTTCCAAGAAAATATTTTTTTGGAAAACAAGTAGTAATTTTATTCATTTCCGGTGTTTGGTACGTAAATTAAGGAATAAATTTTCAAACCAACAACCTTCCGAACCCACAAATTTCATAAACTTTCGAAACCGCGGAATTTTGAACCCGTAAACTTTATATTTTCTAAACCCGTAAACTTCCAAACACATAAATCTCTGGACTCATAATTTTGGAACTTGTAAAATTTTTAACCTTTAAACCGATAAATAAAAAAACTAAAACTAAAAAATATATTTTTTTTTAAAAAAATTCGGGGAGGGGGAGAGTGGATGGGTGGTGCAGAAAAACGAAAAAACAGAAATTTGAAATTGAAAAAAAAACAAGGTAAAAAAAAAAAAAAATTATGCGGGAAGGGGGTGGGTGTGGGGGTCGGGCGGAGGGATAGTAGGGTGGGTGGTAACGGAAAAACTGAAATTTGAAAAAAAAAAAGCATTTTATGAAGAGAGGGGGTGGGATGGGGAAGGTTGAGAGGGGATTTTGGAAAAATGTTTCCCCTTCTCTTGATAAGGAAAATATTTTCCTCCAATTGAAGGAAAATGAATAGATAAGGAAAATATTTAAGTCAACCAAACATGAAAAAATTGAAAAAAGTATTTTCCGTAAAATATTTTCCTTCGTACCGAACACACCCTTATTATAAGAGGATGGGTCATGTTCTGATGGTTGTACTAAAAAAGTTTCCTTGTTTTTAAAATAAATATAACTTCATGATAGATTACAATGATGTGTGCCCCTTGCTAAGCAAGCTAGAGTTTCCTTCCCTACTAGTACAAATAAGGCTACCCAACCTTTTTAGTTACTGCATATGGATGTATACGGTTCTTACAAAGTTGCTACTTATAATAGAACGAGACATTTTAGGATAACTGTAGATGATTTTTCTGGATGGACTTGGGATTTCATGATGAGGGTCAATCTGATGTGTCTAGTTTACTTAAGTCTTTCATTCCCATAATTCTGAATTAGTTCGAGAAGCATATTAAAATTGTTAGATCTAATAATGGTTCAAGTTTAGAATAGTGTTTGTGTAGAGTTATCGAACTGCATAGGATTATTCATCAAAGTTCTTGCCATATACTCCACATCAGAATGGAGATTGAACGAAGGCATACACATATACTAAAAACTGTCTGAGCTATTAAGTTTCAAGGTTGTTTGCGTAGTAGGTTTTTGGGATGATAGTGTCGTGCATCAGGTTAAGGTGGCTCGTCTCTCAGTTCCAATTTTTAGTCTGAGAAGGTCTGACAGGGACATTCACCAAATGGATATCTATAATGTCTTATTACAGGGTGATCTTAATGGAAAGGTTTATATGGCATGACACATAGTTTCAGTAATACACAAGGGAAGGAGCAGGTGTGCATGTTACTCAAGTCTCTCTATGGGATCAAATAGGATTCTTATTTACCTCGAAAATTTATTTCTTTACAAATGATACGAGTCCTCTTTATATAGGAAAAAAAAACTCTAATATGGTACATTTCTAATTATGACAAAGAATACTATTGGTATAGCTGTATAACTGCCTAGTACGGATTTGTACGAACCAATCCTGAGATTTTCACCTTGACTTATATGCCCTTGAGAAATTCCCAATTTTTCTTGACTACCATCGATTTTGCATTGCCTCGAGGTAGGTCGTGTCTGGCCTTCGATGTGTTCTCTCGAGATATGCATTCTGAGATCGGACTCGAACCTTACTTCGAGTCTTCCGAGCTCGGAACACAATAGAGACTTCGAAATTGGACTCCTCCGATTTAGGCGATGAAATATAAAGCTCATACTTCGTTGGTGCCTTTGGTTTTGCACAAAGTCCCTTAGATCATTCTCTATTCACCATAAGATCTAATGGAAAAATTACGGTGGTGTTGATATACGTGGATGATTTGCTTATTATAGGTGGTGATTCTATCATGTTTTAAGAAGCTAAAAATTCTTTGCAATTTTAAGATTAAAAACTTGGGAGAGTTTAAGTACTTTCTGACAATAGAGTTTGCTAGAAGTTCAATTGGTATTCTCGTGCATCAAAAAGAAATAGGTTGAATACATACGGAGACACTTAAAGTTGGCACGGTTATTCATTTAGACATTTAAACTCGAGGGTATTCCTATTGAACACTTATACTACCCGAAATTTATTCCAATTAAGCACTTCTTTGACAATCAGCCAAACTTACAAAGTTTGTACAATGCACTCGCTGCTGACGTGGCGAATGACGAATAAAAAAATGACATATTATTTTGAGTAAAAAAAAAGGAAAAAACTATGATGTTCTTCACTATTTTCATGTGTGTTCTTATTCCAAATATGATTTTAATTCAAATTTTTAAGAGAAACTCCTCCAAATTTGTTATCGTTTCAGCTAAAGATTCCCCACGACGACCCAAAGACAACACAAATATTAATTTTTCAAACTTTCATCAAATCAAGTAACCCATTTTAAACCTTCAAGCTTTTTAAAGACCCCATTAATGGTGTTCCGATTTGAAATGAAGAACTCAGGCTCATTTCAGTTTTAATCAATAGGGAGGGTGCTTCTGGATAAGAGTGACGACTGGAGACGGGTGGGGTGAAGAGAAGGGTTCGGCCATGGGGGTTAGAGAGGAGGGTGGCGGAGGATTTGGTGGTGAGGAGGGGGGAGCTTAGCAGCGGCTGGTAGTGGAGAGAAAGAAGAAAAAGAAGAAGAAGGAGGAAATAAATCAATGGTGGAGGCACAACAATGGTGAAAGTGGAGGAAGCAATAGTGGAAATGGTAGTGGAGAGAAAGAAGAAGAAGAAGAAGAAGAAGAAGAAGAAAAAGAAAGAAATAAAAAATTTGTTTTTTTGGGGTCTTCACGCGCCTATATTGGGTGAAACTCACTTTATATGCCAACTCAGCAAGAAATGCTTAATTAGAATAAATTTCGGACAGTATAAGTGTTCAATAGGAACACCCTTGAGTTTAGGTGTCTAAACGAATAATCGTGACAACTTTAAGTGTCTCCGTATATATTCAGCCAAAGAAATATACACTTGAGCTTATATCTGACATGGGGCTATCTGCTGCCAATTCAATAGTTGCACCTCTGTAGCTAAACTAAAAGTTGATTATTGTTGAGTTTGATGGTCAGTTTGGATTGACAATTGATAAGACTTTCACTAATCTTGGTCCCTATCAATGGTTACTAGGCTGGATATTATATCTAACCAACACTAGAAGATATGTCTTTGCAGTGTAGTGTCTCAGTTAACTCATGCATTCTTCCAAAATATCTCACAGAGAAGAACCTATAGGACTTGTCATATATGTCAAGCAATCTCTTGGTTTAGGAATTCTTTTGACATCTTGTAATACCGACTATTTTCAGGCCTTTTATGATGCTGATTGGGTCTTTTGCCCTAATACAAGGAGATGAATCATAGGTTATCGGCTAAGTTTGGGAACTCCTTGATTTCCGGAGGTTAAAAAATTAGTCTATCGTATCAAGAAGTTCTGCTGAAGCTTAATAGAGCCTTACTTCCACTATTGCAGAGCTTGTTTGGTTCATTGGCCTGTATAAAGAGTTGAACATGTGTATTCGGTTTCCTATTTCTCTCTCTATGATAGAAAGTCTACACTCCAGGCAGTGGGGGACCCAGGATTTTATGCAAGCGGGTTCAATCTTAGAAGTATATAACTTTATTCGTAAAATAGTAATTGTCAAGTGGGTTCAAATAAAATATTTATACAAAATTTACACAGCTTTAATCATAATTTATACATATACACAATATTATTTTTTTGTGAAGTGGGTTCAACCTGCTAGCCCCCACGTGGGTCCACCACTGACTCCATGTACTTGCCAATCATGTGTTTCACGAGCACATTGATACTGATTGTCATTTCATACGTGAGAAGGTGAGACAAGGTCTGGTTCATCTACCTTCTTCAGAACAACCAACAGATATACTCGCTAAGGAACTTACCACAATTATTTGGCGTCCAATCTAAGGATGAAGAATACCTTCATTTCCCCTAGCTAAAGGGGGGAAAGAATGGGTTACTTATACGACTATGCACTAGTTTAACCATTGACTAGTGTAACAACTTAGTCCTCTAGTGATATTGTCCGCTCTTGATCTAGGTCCTCATGGGTTTAAAACGCGTCACTAAGGTATAAGGTTTGTTAACCTATATACCTAACATCCTTCTTGTGTTTTGCCGATGTGAGACTCTGTCTAAAGTCTGCGGTATTACAACTAGTTAGTATAACTATAGTTAGTCTAGTTAGCCAGCTAGCTACAGTTGTTAAATTAATATTTGATTAGTTCAAGTTAGTTACACAGTTAATAGTGGTTAGTTGTATAAAACGTGTGTAATTTTTTTATCAGTCAAAAGATGTAAAAATTGCACGGGAAGCTATATTTGGTGGTCCCCATTTAACCTATACCTATTTTTTTTAAAACTCTTAACTTGTACCCACTTTTTAAATAACTTCAGCCCCCTTTCTCCTCCTCCTTCTCCTCCTTCGTTTTCTTCTTCTTCTTCTTCTTCTTCTTCTTTCTTCTGCTGCTGTTGGTGCTGCTATGGAACTTCAGTTCATGGGATGATTGTCATAAATATGTTTATCAGAGCTGAAGTTCGCCAGTTACAAAACAAAAACTTCAACTCTAAAGCTGAAGTTCGCTAGTTACAAAAATAAAAACTTCAGCTCTAGAGCTGAAGTTGCCAGTTACAAAACAAAAACTTCAGCTCTAGAGCTGAAGTTCGCCAGTTACAAAAACAAAAACTTCAGCAATTACAAACAAAAGCTTTGCGTTAAGACGTGCACAAGTTAAACAAAAACTTCAGCAAATAGAGAACAAAACTTCAGCTACTTCAGCTCTAGAGCTGAAGTTCGCCAGTTACAAAACAAAAACTTCAGCTCTAGAGCTGAAGTTCGCCAGTTACAAAAAAAAACTTCAGCAATTACAAAAAAATGCTTTGCGTTAAGACGTGCATAAGTTAAATAAAAACTTCAGCAAATAGAGAACAAAATTTCAGCTACTATGCTTAAGTTCATCAATTACAAACAAAAACTTCAGCACATTTGGTTCAGCACGCTTGCTACTTCGGGCCCGTCTACTAGAATGCTGAAGTTTTGCGTGATTGCCTTTGCTACTTCAGCCCCGTATGCTGAAGTTATGCGAAAAAGCGGGTACACTTGTAATTTTTTTTATAAAGCGGGCACAAGTTAAAATGTGACACAAAAAACAGGTATATATGCAAATGCTCCTCAAAAGATTCAATAGACGGAGTTCTTTTTATTGTTTTTCTTTTTCCTACCTTGTCTGGTAATTAAGAAACTAGAGTTCTTGTAATTGTTTTCTATGCCTTAAAAGTGAATCTACGAACCAATGATCAAGGATAAAAAATGATAAGAAAGGCAAAATGTGTATAAAAGAGTTTGAGAATAATGATGGTAGTTATACGTTATCCAAATGGACCAGCCCAACACTCTTGATTTTGTGTATGCCAGTGCAAAGCCCTTAAAGAAAAAATTGTCATCATAAATCAGTAGAACTGTTAATAGTCTGAATTTTCTTCATACTCATATTAACCAAAATAAAAGTCACACTAAGGTTTCTGGCTACTTAGTCTAGACACTACTAATGCCTATTTTAAGTTCAACATTATATCAATTTTGTCTTTGGACTCCATATCATAAAATATGAATCAAACCTCCTGGATGACCGGAAGAAAATTCCAAGAATTTTTTTATATAAATAAGTAATTAGAGATGTTCAAAAACCCAGCTAATGAATTATAATTTCTGAAGTAGAGAATGGGGTGCAATGAGACTATTAACACTCGTTTACCCATAAAATTGTACAGTTGAATTTGTTTATTATTTCAGACAAGTGAATTAGTTTGATCCAAAAAATAACGAAATAACTAATGAAATGTAAAATACTTAGCCTTAACATATAGATGGAATGGCAGAGCTGACGAGTCCGGGAACAGGGTTTCCGAGCACAATGATGATGAGATCAAAAAGAGAGAAAGCAAAATTATATTAAAATTCTGTATAAAATGTAGTGTAAGTTAGCAGAAAATTTGTGTCATTTACAATGATAATTGAGCTTCCTATTTATAGTTATGTCTAAGGAAGGAAGTCCTAGGATCATGTCCTTCTTTAATGTCAATTATGAGGGCCATTGGTGAAGATGTAACATTATACATAAATGTCAAATTCTTTGTAACGGGTCATCATCCTTAATGCTGCAAAATATTTGTATTAAATGTTACCGGGCGCAAAGCATTTAATACTCCTTTTATGATCGTTATTTCTTCTAATAACAAGCGGAATAGCTATGATCAGTGGCCATCCCCATCTTGAGTTCCACATGTCCTTCCTTTAAGAAGCCACGTGTCATGTCGTAGTTTTCCCTATACAAATAGTCCCCTTGCTTTTCGGTGACACAATCTTCTGTTATCGGGAAGTTGGTAGAAATAAGTCTTTTGGCGGGAATTACTATAACTCCCTTTGCAGTATTTTGATGGTAGATTAGATGCACGGCTCTCCGCATTTAATGCGCCGAACACGCATCAACCTACGATTTAGCATAGCTTTTTCTGTTTATCGAGGTAATCATGGCCATGAATTTAGCCGCCAAAACTTTACTTATACGCATCATCCTTTTCCTTTGTGTTTCACAATTGCTTGAGCTTCTGATTTGTATCCTTGTTTTCCATCCTTTTTCTAATTTTCTTCAAACACAAAATCTTTTCCTTCTCTTTTTCTAGTGGAATCTTCATCTAAACGCGTTGGTTCTTCGAAGAGCAAGAACAAAATCGAGGATTCCATTCCTCCAATAGTGGGTTCCATCATCCCAAGAAGGCTAAGTACTTCGAAGGATTTTGAAGAGAAATTTCTTACTACTAACCCTCATACATGGGATGTTAGTAGGTACCCTTTTTCCATTCATCCTTCCAGTATTCCTCTTGTAAAGGATGATTGCCGCTTCCCTGAGTTAGATATTATTGCTCCTGATTTATCGGAGTGAGTGACCCTTCCCAAGGAAGGTTTTACATATTTTTCATGTATCCCTTTACTTTGGGTGCGTTCTCTTTGAGCGGAGAGCTTGATTCTGTGATTGCGTAGTTTTGCTTTCGCTACCAAGTGTACTTGGCACAGGTAAGTCCTTCAGTGTGGAGGATGATTGCATGCCTTCGGAGTTTGTGCCTAGAAATTATAGAGGAGCTAACCTTAGCTCATATGATGAATATCTATTCCCCCAAAATCTTCTGTGGGGGAATGATAAACCTTTGTAAGAGTGGCCATCATGATTTGCTGTCTGGCATGGATGATGACAATGACCGTGGGTGGATGGAATGGTTCGTTGCAGTTGCCACCAGTGACATCATTCCAAAAACGGCTTCATCCATTCTGGTTTCTTGGAACCGCTCTCGTAAGTTCCTTGTATAGTGTTCCCTTTACTAGATATTCTTCTGTGGCCATATCATTTCTTCACCCTTCGTATGTTTCAGCAACTCGATGGATCTCACTGGTGGTAGAATCCTTGGACCAGTGGGTTCAGAAGATCTTGGACATCACACCGCCCGAAACTCGTTTGTGGAAAGAACTGTCCCTTAAACTGCGAATCACATTTGATTTTTATGACTTCGGAGTCAAACCCCCAGGCCATATTGATCCCTGCAATCAGAATTTCATACTCTTCTTCATTGTTAGTTGAAGGAATCGTTCTAATGGTTCGCCTTAAGGTTTCCCCCGAAGGCGTGATCAAGACCTGAGCCCGGACCTTTTTACATTTGAAGCTCCGGCCATAAATAAGGTCTAAACTCCTAATGTCGATTTTGACACTATTACTGCATCCTTGGCTGCCAGAGGCAATAGTCCCGGACTGAAATCGGCCACGAAGTCAGCCAAGACTTGCAACTTAATTGCAGTCTTTGGTTTATACTCTATATCAAACTCGCTCATTTCGACAAACTTGAGAGCTCGGGTTTATGGAGGATGTTCCTCAAAGGGAAAGTAGTCACCACAGTTATCGGGTGGCATTGGAAGTAGGGCCTCAGCTTCCGAGCGACGACTACGAAAACTAAGGCTAGATTTCTAGATGTGGGTAGAGAGTTTTTGCTCCCGTTAAAATTTTGCTAACGTAATAAATGGGAGATCGCGTACCTTCATCCTCTCAGACTAAAGTTGCACTTACCGCAACTTCTGAAACTGCGAGGTAGAATAGCAATGTTTCATCTTTTTTTGGTTTTGCGAGCAACAGAGGGCTTGACAAATATTTCTTCAACTCCTTCAAGGCTTGGTGACACTCCGGTGGCAATTCGAAATTATTTTTCTTTTTGTGTAGTGCGAAGAAGCGATGACATTTTTTCGATGATCGGGAAATGAACGTTCTCAAAGTTGCCATTATCCTTGTGAGCCTCTAGACATCCTTTATGTTAGACAATTGATCTGGGATGCCCTCTATGGCCTTCATTTTGTCGGGATTTAACTCATTTCCCTTTTGTGAGACTAGTAATCCTAGGAACTTACCCGAACTGACCCCGAACGCATACTTCTCGAGGTTAAGTTTCATATTATGCTCCCTCAATATGTCGAGTGTTTTTGAAAATTCTTCAGGTGGCCACCTGGATTCAAAGACTTAACAAGCATACCGTCTACATATACTTCCATAGTCTTTCCTATTTGTTTTTCGAACATCTTATTCACGAGCCATTGATAAGTGGCTCCGGTGTTTTTTAACCCGTAGGGCATCACATCATAACAATAAGTACCAAAATTCGTTATAAACAAAATCTTTTACTGGTCTTCTAGGTTCATATTGATTTTATGGTACCCAGAATAAGCATAGAGGAAACTCATTAACTCGTGTCCGGCCGTGGCATAAATCATTTGATCGATATTTGGCAATGGAAATGAGTCTTTTGGGCACACCTTATTAAGATCCTTATAATCTACGCATATGCGAAATTTATTAATTTTCTTAGGAACTACTACTACATTGTCTAGCCAGTCCGGATATCTTACCTCTCGGATTGAACCAATCTTAAGCAAATTGGTTACCTCTTCTTTGACGAATTTATTCCTTGCTTCAGCAATGGGGCGCTTCTTTTGCCTTACCATAGGTATGTTAGGATCCAAGTTTAACATGTGTACGGCTATATCCGTCGGAACTCCCTATCCTCATGAGACCATGCAAATAATCGGTGTTAATTTTAAGGAATTCAATAAAAGCAGACCTGAGATCCGAGTGCAGTCCTGTTCCCAAGTGGAATTTCCTTTCTAGGAATTGTTCGAACAACGCAACTTGCTCTAGTTCTTCTGTCGTGGACTTAGTTGCGTCCATCTCTTCTGGTACTTGAAAATACCTTGGTACCTGATATTGTTCCGACTCTTCTGTCCCGGGGCTTACTTTCTCTGGTTCGGGGGCAGGTGCCGGTTCCAATAATTGTTATGTTGCATGTTCCTTTCCTTCGCTGCTGGAGACTGATATTGCATTCATCTCTCTTGCTGTCGGTTGATCACCCCTTATCTGTTTGATCCTATCGGGTGTCGGAAACTTTAACAATTGGTGATATGTTGAAGACACAACTTTCATCTCGTGCAGCCATGGTCTACCTAAGATTATATTATACCCCATGTCTTCATCTACCACTTTGAAGAGAATTGTCTTCAATACTCCCTCAGCGTTCGTGAGCAGCAAAATTTCTCCCCGGGTTGTCACGCTTGCGAGGTTGAATCCAGCGAGGAGTTTCTTTTTCGGGATAATGCTTCCCGTGAGTTTAGGTTGCTCTAGTACTCTCCATTGTATGATATTAGTTGAACTTCCTGGATCCACTAAAACACGTCTAATTTTAAAATCTAACACATTTATAGAAATTACCAGTGTGTCGTTGTGCGGTAGCAGTAGTCCGTCTGCATCTTCGTCTATAAATGTGATATTGTCTTCCCGAAGCCTTTTCTTATGAGTTACCGTTGTTTTTGTCTTCTTTGTAGCCGAAAAAGTAACCCCATTAATCTTATTCCCTCCAAATATCATGTTTATTGTTTGGTGTCGGGATTATTCTCCTGTTTTCAAGGGTTCCGCGTCGCCCCTGTTCCGACCATAATTGTTTTTAGCACGGTCACTCAAGAATTCTCTGAGGTGACCATTCTTTAACAGTGTTGCCACTTCTTCCCGGAGGTGTCGGTAGTTCCTGGTCCGATGGCCGTTAGTGCCATGGTATTCACACCATAAATTGGTACCCCCTGGCTGGGATCAGATCTCATAGGTCTTGGGAATCGTGCCTCTTGGATATTTCTCATGGCTGACACCAACCCCGCTATACTGATGTTGAAGTTATACTCTAATAACTTTGGGTAAGAAGAATCTCGCGACCCCGAGATTTCTTTATCCTGCAGCGATTTGTTGTTTCGACCATAATCGATCGTTCTATCAACGGTGAACTTGTCTGCCATCCGAAAGTTCCTGCCACGACCTTCTGTCTGCTCGTAGGCAGAAACCGGCCCCTCAAAGTCTGTCTATCCGTGTCAATATCATATTTCATTTTTTCTCTATTCTTCTCCCGTCCTTTGGTCGGCGATGGAAAGCCAACCTGGTCGTCTTCGATCCTTATTATCGACTCGTACTGGTTGTGGACCTCCGCCCAAGTCATCCCTTGAAACTCAAGCAGACTTTCCTTCAACTTCGGGGAAGTGTCTGAACTTCTCAGATTTAAAACTTTGGTGAACGCTTCAGCTGCCCATTCATCCGGGACTGCAGGTAGTAACATCCTTTCCTTCTGGAACCGGATAACGAACTCTCGTAATAACTCGGATTCTCCTGCGTAATCCTGAATATGTCATCCTTTCAAGCTCGTACCTTTGTGGAACCGGCATGAGCCTTGATGAAAGAATCTGCGAGCATCTCAAGGGATCTATGTAATGCTTGGGCAATAATGAATACCACGTTAAGGCTCCCCTCGTTAGAGTCTCACAAAATTTCTTTAGCAACACAGATTCAATTTCGTGAGGAGCCATATCATATCCTTTCACCGTTGTTGTGTCGGTGGTAATGTGCTCCTGTGGATCTGAAGTTCCATCATATTTTGGCACTTCGGTCATTTGAACCGCTTCGGGATTAATTTCGGGCTGTACTCGGTTCATACAGAAATTGGGTGTACCTCTTTGAGTCTGGGCCTTTCAGTACTGGTGGCGCTTCCGAGATTTGATCCATGTGGGCGTTTACTTCCTTCATTAATCGTAAAAGTTTGTTCTTGAATGGGTTGTTCTTGCTGTTGAGACCGAGTTCGCTTCCCCCAGCCCCGTTGGAACCGACTTCACCCCTGGGAGTATTGTTGTCGAATCTATGCATTTTTTGGTTCGCGGGGACACTGGGAGAAATTGGATCTCGCCTGTTTGCATTATTCAAAGCTCCCGACAGCGCCTGTTTCTACTCCGTCATAACCTTATCTTGCCGTGTGAGATGACCTAGAATAATCACCTATTGCCCTTGTAAACTCTTACCGCATCGACGACATGCTCTTCATTAGCATCATTGGGAGTTGTTTCCCGAACATTTCGAGGATATTGCTTGTCAAGCACCAGCGTGGCGTCATTCCTCTCATTGTGGATGTCACTGATTGAATCATTGAAATGAGGTTGATCCCCTCGAATTTCAGGATTGTGAGTGTTGTTAACAGCATTGTCTGCCATTTTTTTGTGATTTTTTCTAAGACAAAACGATCAAAGCTTGTTAGTAAAAAGGCAAGGATCAGTTTAATTGCACGGCTGTCTAGGCCCCATGGTGGGCGCCAAACTGACTATCCGTAAAATGGTACAATTGAATTTATTCGTACTTTCTAGACAAGTAAATTAATTTGATCCAAAAAATAACGAAATAACTTATGAAATGTAAAATACTTAGCCTTAAAATGTAGATGGAACGACAGAGATGACGAGTCCAGGAACAGGGTTTCCAGGCACAATAATGATAAGATCAAAAAACGAGAAAGCAAAATTGTATTAAAATTCTGTATAGAATGTAGTATAAGTTAGCCAGAAAATTTGTGTCCTCTACAATGTTAATTGAGCTCCTATTTATAATTACGTCTAGGGAAGGAAGTCCTAGGATCATGCTCTTCTTTATTGTCAATTATGAGGGCCATTAATAAAGATGTAATGTTAGACATAACTATCAAATTCCTTGTAACGAGCCATCATCTTTAATGCTACAAAATATTATGTATTAAATGTTACCGGGCACAAAGCATTTAATTTTCCTTTTATGATCGTTATTCCTTTCGGTAACAAGCGGGATAGCTATGCTCGGTGACCATCGCCATCTTAAATTCCATACCCTTCCTTTAAGCAGTCATGTGTCATGTCGTATTTTTCCCTATACAACATTAATGTTCTCTTGTGTCATGTCTAAGTCCCCAGATATAGGGCGAGTTTCATAGATTTAACTGAACTAACTATTATTCGCT
Organism: Nicotiana paniculata; assembly: GCA_005239505.1. Taxonomy (NCBI): domain Eukaryota; kingdom Viridiplantae; phylum Streptophyta; class Magnoliopsida; order Solanales; family Solanaceae; genus Nicotiana; species Nicotiana paniculata. The sequence continues at coordinate 19,205 of MDKI01028839.1, read as the reverse complement.
TGAACTAGGTACATTAATTAAGCTGGGAACCTGATGAGTTGTTAGCACTATCATCTTTAGTCAAATTACTAGTTATTTAAATAAATAATTTACAATTAAAATAATTTTATCTAATTATTTTAACTTAATCTAAAGACGTAAATTAATTTGTATTTGAATTAATTCAAACATGAAAATATTGCAATAATGTGCTAATTTTTAGTGATACAACTTTAAGGGCATTTAAGTCATTTTAATACAAAAGAACTTTACTAAACGTATCAACTGTTTATTTTCAATTTTTAACACTTCTATCCAAACACATAACTGCTTATTCTCAATTTCAGCTCCAGCACTTAAACAATACTTTTAAACACTTGATGCTTAAAAGCTACTTAAATTCAACTAATTCAAGCGGGCATGTAATTTCTCTATGCTTTATAGTTACTGGGAGTATAGCGAATCTCTAAATAGCTTTTATGATTTTCTTCTTTCTTTAGGATAATTATGCGAGATTCAGGCGGTTTTCGACTTTGTACCTAGGGGTGGGTATAGTTTGGGCAAATACGAAATTTTTAAATTTTTGATTTGGATTTTTGAATTATGGATTGGAGTTCGAATTTTATTTTTAAAAATTTTCGATATTGGATTGGATTTTGGATTTGGGACTTTGAAATTTCGGATATCCGAAAATCCGAAATTTTTGTATCTTATATTTAGCCATACCAGTTAGACATTAGCCCATTATGCCATTATTCATATACATACCTAATACTAATAAGTCTAAATCTCCTAAAGTATCATGCCCATTAAACATTAGCCCGTATATTCAATACAAATTATTAAGTCCAATATGAGATTCTCTACTAAATCATATATAATATATGATTTTCTTTTCTCTCATGTCTCACCCACACAGCCACGTCATACGTGGGTGTAAACACTGGAGAGCCAAGGCCGAAGCTGCCTAAGATTAAATTTTGAGGTCATCTTTCCCAGTTAATCTTTTAATTTATAATAGTATAATTTGAATCAGTTTGATGTACTGCATATTTAAGACTTTTTTTCTTGAAGAGACATTATATAGAGTCGAGAAGATATCAAAAACTAAAGCATCTTTTAATTATCATCTTTCTACATTTAAATGATTAAATTTATGTCGAGTGTTTTCTATAAGCTCAACTTATAGGCTTAGAATCAGAACCGAAAATTCGAAAAATCCAATCCGATTAATTCGAAATCGAACTTAAATAATCTGATCCAATCTGAAATTATTTGGATTGAATTTGGATTGTAATTTCATCATCCGAAAACTAAAAATCCAAACCGTAATTTTATATTCAATCTGAACTGCCCGAATGCCCCCCATATTTGTATCCAAGTGTTGGCACTTGATGTCCGGAGACATATGCTACATATTATCCTTCTTCACACGAAGGAAATTAGTTAAAGCTATTTATAATTAAAAAAAAAATCGCCAATTTCTAAAGTTGGAATCGTTAATATTTTCAAATCAAGGTGATTTTGTTAACAAGGTAATTTCTCTACTATTCAAATTAGAGTTATTTTGTTCTATGAGTTCTGGAAAAAATATTGAAGTACAATTAATCACTACTTAGTTTTCAATAAAATTGTTTTACTCTTTAACCCATATTTAAGGCATATAATGAGATAAAAGAAAGTACTGATAAGAAAATTTTAAATTAGTTCATCAGTTGAGACATTTTATTATCAAGCATCAACTTTTAAAACGTTCAATTTGAATAATGTATTGAATGAGACAAAAGTTAAATTACTTTTAAAAATTTATACTACATAAAAATAAAGTTCGATACTTCATAAATAAGGACATATATAATTCAATTTTTTACATAGACTGCTTTTTTCTAAACCGATTACGGTATCATAATTAGTGTTTCGAGAAATTCCAGTAACATATTGCTGAATATTATATTTAAATTTAGAGTATTATAATTGAAGTAGTTTAAAATATCAATAGTATAAAAATATGCTATTCAATTGAAAAATAACAAAAAGAATTGCATCATTTCAAAATTTTCTGAAGGAAAAGCAAATCATTTTTTAGTAGTAGTAGATGCAGATGAACGTAATTGTAATTGTATAGGGTAAATATGCTATGCTAAGTGGCTTCATAAGAGAGTGACACGTGGAGTCGAAGACGGAGATAGTTAAATCGACGGCAACTATTCCATTTATTACCGGAAAGAATGTTGCTCATAAAGATGCAATAAATATTCCGTCTCAGTAGCATTTAGTGGAGAATATTTCACAGCATTTAGTATACTGCTCGTTACAAAGAATTTGTCATTTATATTCACCGTTACACATTCTTCATTGGTCCTCATAATTGACATTAAAGAATGGCATGATGCTATGATCTTGTTTCCCAGGTGTAGCTATAGATAGTGAATTATGTTATCATTGTAAAGGACACGAATTTTCTTGCAGACTTATGCTATAATCAATTCAAACCTTATCTTCTTACTCATTGATCTCGTTGTTATTGTGCTCGGAAGCCCTACTCCAAGAATTATTGTTTCTGTTATTTTGTCTTCATTTCAAGGCTAGTATTGCATATTCCTTCAATTATTTTATTATTTTAGGATTGAATTAATTCACTTTTCTAGAAATCACGTATAAATTCAATACTACCCGGTTTTACGGGTAAACGGTTTGGCACTCACCGTGGGGCCTAGACAATCGTGTAATTAAGTTGACCCTTGCCTATTTTATTAACGTGTTTTGATTATTTGTCTTAGCAAAAAATCACAAAAATGGCAGACAATGGTGTTAACAACACACACAATCATGAGGCTCAAGGAGACCAGCCTCACCACGAGGATTTAGTCAGCGACACCCGTAATGAGGGAAATGACACTACGCAGGTCCATGACAGGTGGTATCCGCGACATGTTCGGGAGGCGACTCCCGATGATGCTGAAGATGAGCATATTGTTGAAGTGGTAAGGGTCCTGCAAGAGCAACAAGCGGTCATTCTAGGCCATCTCACACGGCAGGACAAGGTTATGACGGAGTTGAAGCAGGCATTGTCGGGAGCTTCAAATAACGCGAATGGACGAGGTCCAGTTCCTCCCGTTGCTCCCGCGAATCAAACAATGCAGAGGGCCGACGACAACACCCAGAGGGGTGAAGGTGGCTCTGATGAGGCTAGGGGGAGTGGATATGGCCCCAACAACGAGAACGGTCCTTTCAAGAACGAACTCTTACGGTTTATGAGGGAAGTGAATGCCCCTATGGACCGAATTCTGGGTGCACCACCGGTGCTGAAAGGGCCACACTCAAACAAGTATACTCAGTTGCCGTACAAACCAGGCGCGGCCCAAAATTAAATCCGAAGCGGTTTAAAATGCCTGACGTGCCAAAGTAATATGGAACTCTAGAACCTCATGAGCATATTATTACCTATAAAACGGCGGTGAAGGGGAACAATTTAGCTCCCCACGAGATTGAATTTGTTTTGCTGAAGAAATTTGGAGAGACTCTCATGAGGGGAAACTTGACGTGGTATTGGTTGTTACCCGAGCATTCTATAGATTCCTTTGAGATGCTCGCAAACTCTTTTATTAAGGCCCATGCCAGGGCCAGGAAGGTTCAGGCCTGAAAAGCCGACATATTCACAATTGCACAAGGAGAGTCCGAGTTGCTGCGAGAATTCATCACCCGGTTCCAAAAGGAGAAGATGTTGCTCCCGGCTGTTCCGGATTAATGGGCGGCTGAAGCATTCACTAAGGGTCTGAATCTGAGAAGTTCAAACGCTTCGCAAAAATTGAAGGAAGGCTTGCTTGAGTTTCAAGCGACGACTTGGGCGGATGTCCATAACTGATACGAGTCTCAGATAAGGGTTGAAGATGATCATATTGGCTTCCCGTCGTTGGCAAAAGTACGGGAGAAGAATAAAGAAAAATCAAAAGACAATTTTGACACAGATAGACGGTCTTCGAGGTGCCGGTTTCACCCTACAAATGGACTGAAGGACACGACAGAGGTTTCCGGTCGGCAGACATGTTTATTACCGACAAAGAATTGATCACGATTGGAACAACAGATCCTTCCAGGAGAAAGAAATGTCATTTACATGGGATCGTTCCTAGCCCCAAGCTATCAGAATACAATTTCAATGTCAGTGTACTGGAGTTGGTATCAGCTATGAGAAACAATAAAGAAACACGGTTCCCGAAGCCAATGAGGTCGGATCCCAGCTAGAGAGATCCCAATTTGTGGTGCGAGTACCACGGGACGAATGGCCACCAGACTGGGGACTACCGACATCTATTATTGCCGGAAAGAGCCTCACTATCTGTTCTGATCCAGCAAGAACTCCCAGGATTTGTTTGCTTAACAATATCACCATAATCAACAAGCCTGTTAAATTCCATCTTCCAGTCACCCATGAATTGAGTTATCACCCTACACTTAGCCCTATAACAAACAGTCCTTCCAACATACAAACTTAACTTACCCTGACCAAATCCTGAATCTCCCGCAACTTAATATTTGGTTGGGAAATAATCCTATCTTTATACTTATTGGAAATGTACTTAGAAGTACATAATTTGTTCTTGTTCTTGGTGTTGAACTTATGAGTTGGATGGTACTTCTTCACAGTATAGTCACATGAATCCTCATAAATTGCTTGCATACAATTCTTAGCCTTGGATCCTTTACACTTAACTCTAACCTTATCCTTTTCATTAGGCCTATTTGCTAGATGCACTTTGTTTGCCACAGCATATATGGCCACTGCTTTAGACTCACTACTTGACAAATATGATTCCAAAACAACATCTATGTTTTTTGTTTCTTCAGCCCCTGTAAATTCTCACCTGCAACCCCAACATCAGTTAGATTTTCCTCAGCCACAAATGTGTTGACTGCAGCACCTTCTTGGACATTTATATCCTCTGTAACAGTAGATGTTGCCCTAACCTCTTTATTTAATGTAGATTCACTTGGTTCAACAACTTTTGGACCACATAAAAGGCCATATGGGACAGTCTCATCAACCAACAAAGGCTCATTTACTACATGCTTACTAAACAAATCCAAATGATCAAGATGATTAAGGTGAAAAATTATATTATACAATTGTTCATCATTTTCAATCAAGACAAAGTCATTAGATTTCGTATTAATTAAATAAAAATCCTCTACCTCTGCATACCACATATCATTTATGTAAGACAGAAGCTCAAAAAGAGAAAAATGGTCCTTGTCTATTATGTGACCATTATCACCCCTTTCTCCTGCATATCTCGGGTCAGGATCCTTGACAATTTATCCTCCATGGTGAAAATTGACAAGAATATATTCATCTACAGACATGACTAGATTTATCAGTGTTAAAAACCCAAAAGTGAAACAGAGGATGTCTGTGGATTCCCCGACCCAAAATTATAAAAAAAAAACTAATATTCACAAGCTTCAACAAACCAAATTGCAACAACCAAAAACAACTAAATATTCTGTAAATAAAAGCTTACCGCAAAGGAAAACTTCGATAGAAAGTGCATAAACCACGAAACTTCAATCACGACCAACTCTAGTTACAACCAGCTCCACTCAGCACCACGGTTGAAAGAAGTAAACGATTACCCATATTAGTAATATAATAAACCAAGTTGTTGACGGACAATTGAATCTAACTCAAAATCAATGAAGATTCCACCGGGAATCGGTCTTAATGTAGTTCATTAGGGTTTATTAGGCTAAGGAAAGGGGATTTTGGGTGGATGATTGATTAAGTGAGGAGAGATAAAATGTGGGTAAGGTAAAAAAGGGAGTTTTTATCTGACCTGGATAAATAAATACGTGTCGGCATTTTTTTGGTATGTTATTCCAAGTGGTAAGAGTTTAAAAACACGCGCTTAAGTTTTTACAGCCAGGTCATGCGTTGTGTTTAAATGGTATAGCCTAAAATGCAGTTAAAGTGTTCAATAGGAAAATCGCTAAGTTAAAATAGCAAAACGAAAACTGAAGCCAAATTTAAGGGGTCGTACACCTATTTGGCCTTACATTTACCATTGAAGCTATCATTTTTCGAAAATGTTCGCCAAAAGACCTTAACTTTCCATTCAAATATCACTTACAATGGTAGATTTTTTTTTCTTTCTCATCATATAAGATAATCAAAGAACCCATTATGACATGGACTCTTAATAAGTTGTTAGACCCAAATGACAATTTGTTATAGAAAACAAAATTTTATGGCATAGGTATTCCTACTTGAGAAAAATCCTAATATTACAACAAAAAAAAGAACATCAAATCAAAAAAAAAATTAAAGATTTTTTTAATTGGATCCTTTAGATTAACATAGTATTCTTGTTGTTATTATTTGAAGATGAAGGAATGGAGAAAAAATGGGAATCATGGTTGTCGTGACAACGTAATTGTTATGGAGGAAGGTGGTGGAAGCTATGCTTATGGTAGAGTTAAAAAGACGGAGAAGTTACATTTTTTGACAATCAAGAGTCTGACCATTTTTTATGGGTCTATTTTGGATTGAGCAAAAAAAAAGGTTTAAAGGTGGGTTTATTTAATTGAAGTCATGGTTTAAAATTGGACCAACAAAAATTTGTCACGTGTAATTTAAATAATTTTTTTTAAAATTTGGCATTGACTGTTAGTCGTAAGGGCAAAAGTAAGCTAGAAGGATAATGGTGGGAGCATTTTTGGCTCAATAGGTGGACGAAAGGCATATTTGTACCAAATCAAATAATCTGAGAATAGTTTTGTAAGCGATATGATTGCTTGAAATGGATTTTCGCTGGACCCTTACTAATTAAGGCAGTACTTTTCCCCTAGGATGAAATGCAATACGAAGGTGAAATTATCTAATTATCTTCTTTATTTGACATGCAGTTCAATTGATCTGTTTCATGCTCTACTTTCAAAGGTTGATTTCCTTGTAGAGAATAAGCTCTTTCCTTTGCATTGTAAGTTGGACTATTTCAATTAAATTGCATTAGAAATTTCTTTTGCTGTACCGGAATTTTTTTCTATAATGGCTATTGTATACGGTAAAAATTGAGCATACTCGATTCTACGGGTTCGAGGATATATCTCGAGAATGAGTAGGTATTGAAGCACGTTCGAGCTCAGAGAATATGAAGACTAAGGGATTGAGATTGTGCAAAATCGACACCGTAGTAAAAGAATCACGACATATCCGCGATCGTCCACTTATCTCGGCGAGAATCTCGGAACCGATAGAACCATTAACGGTTAATGGTATCAATCATGTACTTTACTTCCGCATTTAGAGTCATACCTTATATAGGATTCCTCTACTATATAAAGAAGGACCCTGTTCATTTGTAAAGGACACTATCATTGTTATCATCATACACATTTACCACTTACATCTTTACTGAGAAATACAAAGCACTCTGCTCTTTTATTCGCTCTGAACTCTTTATAGTTCTTATTGTTCATATTACTATTGTTGCTCTTACTGTTCTTCGCATTTGATCTCGAGTCTAATCCAGATCGGGGTCGATAACTTGCAATTACTCGGGTTTGATCCATTTAAGTCGTTTAATTCCTTTATTTCATTTAGTTATTTATCAATTAGCATTGAATTAGATCACATATCTTTATAACCAAAATTACAAGTTAATTATTACTCGTATTTCGATGTAAACAGTTTGGCGCTCACCGTGGGCTAAGGATAGTAGTGGTTGTTCAGTGTTAATTCTGGTATAACACACTATTTTACGCTTGTGTCTGGTCAAGAATTTTGTTTTCAGGAAAAATCATGTCAAACTCACAAAACATAGCTACACATGGTAACAACGACCTCGAACTCCACGTGGAGAATGAGAATGTTATCGCTCCGGGAATCGAGGTTCCACAGGCTGACCTTGGAGGAGCACTGCCCGCCAACCTGGTTGATGTTGTTTCACATATTGCTTTGAATGCTGATTTAGGCGGGGACCCCGATGGAAGCATACACAACGAAGTTCGAATTGACGGTCGAGATACTCAGGGCAGAGGAGACGAAGATGTTAGTCTCCAAGATATATTTGAAATGTTGCAAGCCCAACAAAACGCCATTGCCCAGTTGCAAAATCAGCACGTGGCTCCAAATAGGGTCGAACAAAAGGCTACTCGCCGTACCGAGCAAGTGCCTGAAATATCAGGCGATAATACTTCGACAACTGACCCTACTATAATAAGAATGCTCGAGGAGCTTGTTAAGAGGATAGAATCAGGAGAAAAGAAAATTGAGGCCAACGACAAGAAGGTGAAAACCTATAACTCTCGAGTTGATCAGATTCAGGGGGCACCACCGGTCCTAAAAGGAATAGACTCCAAAAAATTTATGCAAAAACCATTCCCTCCAAGTGCGGATCCGAAGCCCATACCGAAGAAGTTCAGGATGCCCGATTTACCAAAATACAACGGGACCTCGGACCCCAACGAGCACGTGACCTCTTATATGTGTGCTATCAAAGGAAATGATTTGGAAAACGATGAAATCGAGTCAGTATTGCTAAAAAAATTCGGGGAGACCCTGTTGAAGCGAGCTATAATTTGGTATCATAACTTTCCACCAAACTCTATCGATTCGTTCGCCATGTTGGCAGATTCATTTGTAAAGGCACACGCTGGAGCTATAAAAGTTACAACAAGAAAATCGAACCTCTTCAAGGTGAAGCAGAGGGATAATGAGATGCTACGAGAGTTTGTATCTCGATTCCAAATGGAACGTATGGTGTTGCCACCGGTTACCAACGATTGGGCTGTTCAGGCTTTCACCCAGGGATTAAACGAGCGGAGTTTGATCGCATCACGCCAACTGAAGAAAAATCTGATAGAGTACCCGGTTGTGACTTAGGCAGATGTTCACAATCGATATCAATCGAAAATTAGAGTCGAGGACGATCAACTGGGAGCCCTCTCAGGTTCAGTGCATCCTAATCGATCGACAGGTAAAATCCAAAGAGATGTTGACAGAGAATCGAGGCCAAATAAAGATTGGTATCAGCCGTACGTTTCAGATAGAAGGAATAACCATACGACACGTAATTCCGCCCCGAACGATCGGAGGGGTGACCGAGGACAAAATTCTCGAGGACTCATGAGGAAAACTGGATTCGACAAATATACAGATCCTGCAGAAGTACCCCGATTATCGGAGTACAATTTCAGTATCGATGCCTCGGGTATCGTATCGGCTATCGGAAGGATTAAAGACACTAGGTGGCCCAGACCTATACAAATCGATCCCTCTCAAAGGAATCCAAACCTGATGTGTAAGTACCATGGAATGCATGGCCATATGACCGAAGACTGCAGAAAGTTGAGAGAGGAAGTAGCTCAACTATTCAACGAAGGTCACCTCCGAGAATTCCTCAGTGATAGAGCCAAAAATCACTTAAGGGAAAGAGACGCCAACAGAAAGAACGAGCAAGAACAACCTCAGCATGTTATCCACATGATCGTCGGCGGGGTCTACGTCCCACAAGGACCTATATTCAAACGCACCAAAATATCGATCACAAGGGAAAAACGGACTCGAGACGATGTGCCCAAAGACACCCTCTCGTTCAACGGCGAAGAAGCAGAATGCATCGCACAGCCGCATAAATGACGCCTTGATAATATCTATTTTGCTAAATAAAATTCAAGTTAAACGTGTTCTCGTGGATCCAGGTAGCTCAGCAAACATAATCAGATCGAGGGTCGTAGAACAACTCGGCCTGCTAGACCAGATTGTACCTGCATCAAGAGTCCTAAACGACTTCAACATGGCTAGTGAAACAACAAAGGGAGAAATAATCTTGCCAGTAAATGTGGTCGAGACCATCCAAGACACAAAAGTTCATGTCATCGAAGGCAACATGAGGTACAATGCACTGCTCGAAAGGCCATGGATCCACAACATGAGGTCAATACCGTCGACCCTTCACCAAATGATGAAGTTCCCAACAGTGGATGGTGTGGAACGGTTTATGGGGAACAACACGTAGAAAAGGATATGTTTTCAGTTGATGAGGTGACGCTGATACCAGCACCTTCGACTTCAGAAAAGTCGAGCGCCAAAGATAAGCAAGCGGCCAAATAGCAATCACCGTCCCCAGCCTCGACCGAATCGGATAAGCAGGTAATCGAAGATGATGAAGAGGATTTTCTCACTCCTCGAACTTTTGTCATTCCCGAAGAATCGGATGCAATCAAATCGACGGTCGGAGAGCTAGAACAGGTGATACTCATCGAGTATCTACCCGAATGCAAGGTATACCTGGGAACAGGGTTGACCCCCGAACTCAGGAAAAAACTCATTCAATTTCTTATTGATAACATGGATTGCTTTGCCTGGTCCCATTTAGACATGACAGGAATCCTACCCGAGATTACAACCCATCGGTTGAACCTGGATCCCAAGTTCAGACCAATAAAGCAAAAGAGAAGGCATGAATCTGAAGTAAAGCACGCCTTCATAAAGGAAGAGGTAACTAAACTTATTAAAATTGGATCCATTCAGGAAGTCAAATATCTGGAATGGTTAGCCAACGTAGTCGTAGTCCCCAAAAAGGGGAACAAACTTAGAATGTGTGTAGATTATAAGGACATGAATAAAGCATGTCCGAAAGACTCTTTTCCTTTTCATAACATCGATCGAATGATCGATGCTACGGTTGACCATGAGATACTTACTTTTCTCGTCGCCTATTATGGGTATAACCAAATCCAGATGGACCTAGAAGACCAGGAAAAAACCTCTTTTATCACTAACTATGGAACTTACTGTTATAATGTAATTCCCTTTGGACTAAAAACGCGGGGGATACATATCAACGCCTAGCTAACAAGATGTTCGAAGAACAGATAGGAAAATCAATGGAAGTTTACATTGATGATTTGTTAGTTAAGTCCCTGCGTGCAGAGGACCATTTGAATCATTTGCAAGAGACATTCGAAATCTTGAGGAAATACAACATGAAGCTTAACCTCGAAAAGTGTGCTTTCGGGGTCGCCTCGGGAAAATTCCTCGACTTCATGGTGTTAAATCGAGGAAAGTAGATCAATCCGATAAGATCAAGGCTATCGAGAACATCTCCGTCGTGGACAGTGTAAAATCCATTCAGAGGCTAACCGGACGGATAGCTGCCCTAGTCTGGTTCATATCGAGGTCGTTAGATCGAGACACATGTTCTTTTCGTTACTTAAAAAGAAAAATGATTTACATGGACTCCGGAATGTCAGCAAGCATTTGAGGAGTTGAAACGGTACCTATCGAGCCCAACTTTACACCACACCCCAAAGGCAGATGAGAAGTATACCTATACTTGGCAGTGTCCGAGATAGCGGTAAGTGGAGTATTACTTCAAGAAGAACAAGGTACGCAGTTTCCAGTTTACTACGTTAGTCGAACCTTAGGAGATGCTGAAACCAAGTATCCACACCTAGAAAGATTGGCACTTGCATTAATAAGTGCATCTAGAAAACTAAAAACATATTTTTAATGTCATCCTATATGTGTTATTACCACGTATCCCTTTCAAAATATATTGCACAAGCTCGAGTTATCGGGCCGATTGGCAAAATGGGCCGTTGAACTCGGCAGTTACGATATTTAATATAAACCTCGAACGGCCATCAATTCTCAAATATTAGCAGACTTCGTGGCAGACTTTACTCCAACCCTCGTACCCGAAGTGGAAAAGGAACTTCTGTTAAAATCGGGTACATTATCGGGGGTATGGACCCTCTTCACAGATGGAGCCTCGATCGTGAAAGGGTCCAGGATTGGTATTGTTTTGAAACCGCCTACGAGCAATGTTATTAGACAATCGATTAAAACTGCCAAACTGGCTAACAACGAGGCCAAGTACGAGGCTATAATTGCAGGTCTTGAACTAGTTAAAAGCTTGGGAGCGGAAGTTATCGAAGCTAAACGTGACTCCCTACTGGTAGTTAACCAGGTAAACGGAACCTTCGAAGTTCGAGAGGACAGGATGCAGAGGTACTTAGACAAATTTCAGGTCGCCTTACACCGCTTCAAAGAATGGACCCTGCAACATGTACCTTCAGAACAAAATACCGAGGCCGATGCACTTGCCAAATTGGGATCGTCGATCGACGAAGATGAAATCATCTCGGGGACTGTCGTCCAACTCTTGAGTCTGTAATCGAGGAAAGGCACGCCGAAATCAATTGTACAAGCTTAACCTGGGATTGGAGGAACAAATACATCTAATATTTGAATAACGGGAAGTTGTCGTCATATCCCAAGGAATCGAGGACCTTACGAACTAAATCTGCTCGGTTTGCATTAGATGAAGACGGAACATTATACAGAAGGACGTTCGATAGTCCATTGGCTGTATGCTTGGGCCGGGAGATACTGACTATGTTTTGCGATAAATCCATGAAGGCACTTGTGGGAACCATTCTGGCGCCGAGACATTAGTTCAAAAGGTCATCAGAGATGGATACTACTGGGATAGCATGGAGAAAGACTCTAAGGAGTTCATTCGAAGATGTCAAAGGTTTGCACCAATGATTCACCAGCCCGGTGAACAGCTTCACTCGGTCTTGTCCCTATGGCCATTCATGAAATGGGGAATGGACATCATCAGTCCTCTGCCACCGGCCCCAGGTAAAGCTAAATTCATATTATTTATGACTGACTATTTCTCTAAATGGGTTGAAGCACAGGCCTTCGAGAAAGTCAGAGAAAAAGAAGTGGTCGACTTCATATGGGATCACATTGCATGTCGATTCGGGATACCTTCGGAGATAGTGTGTGATAATGGCAAACTTCATCGGCAGTAAAGTAATGGAATTCCTCGAAGATCACAAAATAAAGAGGATACTATCGACGCCATATCACCGTAGTGGAAACGGACTGGCCGAATCAACAGATAAAACTATCATCCAAAACTTGAAGAAAAGGCTAAACGAAGCCAAAGGGAAGTGGAGAGAAAAATTTCCCGAGGTTCTATGGGCATATCGGACGACATCGAAGTCCAGTACCGGAGAAACTCCGTTTTCTTTAGTCTATGGCTCCGAAGCCTTAATACCTGTCAAAGTCGGAGAGCCCAGCGCCAGGTTTCGACACGCAACAGAAGAATCCACAAGGCAATGCATACCAGCCTCGAATTGTTAGATGAAAGACGAGGAGCGACACTCGTTCGAATGGCTGCGCAAAATCAACGAATCGAGAGGTATTACAACAGAAGAACCAATATTCGACACTTCAAAGTCGGGTACTTGGTCTTAAGGAAATCACCATCAATACTCGAGACCCTAATGAAGGGAAACTCGATCCTAACTGGGAAGGACCCTATCAAATCCTCGGCATAGTCGGGAAAGGATCGTACAAGCTTGGAACAATGAACGACGAGCCATTGTCGAATAATTGGAACATATCACTCCTCAAGTGATATTATTGCTAAGGTATGGATTTTCTCCTTTTTCATTTATTCGAAACTAACTTGTTGCAGGTATCCGGTCCAAGAAATCGAGACCTCAGGTTTTAAAGTACGCGTTGCACTCTTTTTCCCTTAGACCAGTTTTTATCCCAAATGGATTTTTCCGGCAAGGTTTTTAATGAGGCAACAACTATGTTCTACCTTGGGGTAATTCAACAGTATCCAAGTCTTCTTTGCAATCAACCTCGAATACTGGGGGGTATCACCCTCAGATTTTATGTAAAGGGGTCTCGATAGGAAGAATTTTGTAATGGGACAAACGGTCAAATGAACCGTGTCCATATAGATTAGACGAGTCCCGACAAAAAAACATGTACGCATATATGAGTAATACAAAGAAGCTCTCTCTTTTTTCTCAAACATCTCGTGTTTGAAGTAGAATTCCTATTATACGAGTCATGTACTTATGATCTATTGTGCAAAACTAACACTTGCGAAAAATGTCCCAAGGGCCAAGTGCAAGCTTACCTCGAACACTCGGATACTACCTACTCGATCTATCTAAGTTCAAAATCATAATACCTCAAAGAGGCATCCCCCTATATATAGGCCAAGACCATCACACTCGAGGATTAACATTTCGAACAAGTTCGAAAAGTTATTGGGAAACAAGTCCAAGAGACATGCCCGAAGGCTACGGTCATATTAAAGACTAGGGTCATAGAAAAAGGCTCCGGCCAAAATAATGCGGCTCGGAGACATCCGACTTCCGCCATAAACTAAAGGCCTTCAAAAACTTTGAAAGCCGGTTAAATAAGGCTACCCTCGGCAAAGCAAACAAAAAAGAGATTCGATAAAATCAGCCCTCAAAAAATTTAAAGGCTTCGATAATATCAACCTTCGAAAAATCCTCAAGAGGTATTAAATTATCTTAACGCTAACGAGTTAAGAAAATTGGGCTCCGATAGTTGAACCCTCAAAAAACCCAACGGGTACAAAAAACACATGCTAAGGCATAAAGAAACTTTCACTAAGTCTTTTAGCCGAAAAGAGGGAAAAATATAGCCGTTTTTAGAGGCCGAATTGGCCCAACTTAAAGATCCATAGGGCCGGTTTAAAGAGCCTAATGGCCAATATAAAAGAGCCTAAGGGCCGATCTAATAAGCCTAAAAACTGATACGATTAGAGTTTGAGACCTCTCTCTCACTCAATTCGAACCCAAGTTTTCGGTTATTACGAGGCCGATTCGATTAGAGTTTGAGACCTAGATCTCACTCAATTCGAACCCAAATGTTCGGTTATTACGAGCTTAAACAAACGATTAACTACAACTCAAATATTCGCATGAAAGATGTAACGGTTAGCTCGAAAGCTTAACAATCATTGATAAAAACTTAAGGGTCTACCTTATTCTATAAAACTATCAGAGCTTGGTTATCTAAGATAGCTCATCTAACAGTTCGAAACGATCCATTCCTGTCTCAAATAAGTTTCGAACTCGGGGACTTACCTTTATAGCTCGGGGACTCGCCCCTGTAAAAACAAAGAGCCTAAAGGTTTATCTCGATCACAAGTTGAAATGAAGCAATAAAAATCTTTCAGCAAGAACAAGTAAACATACAAGGGACGTGAAAGAAAAACTCATGAAGGCATCAAAGGAAAATTTTCCATTATATCAAAAAATATATATGTACAAAGGGCCGGCCAGGGCCTTCCAAAAGAAAAAAAGAAAAAGAAGTTACAATCTAGTTATGATCGGGGCTAGTCCCCTCAATTATGGCCTCCTCCCGAGCAGCTTCTTCAGAGGCATATTCTTCAGCAACCTCACCCCCGTCTTCTCCACAACCGGACCCGCCATCATCATCATCATCGGAAGAGACGAGCTGCCTGGCTTCGGCCTCGAGCTCTTTTGCCCGAGCAATCTCTTCGGAGAGGTCAACACCTCGAGTATGAATTTCCTTGAGGGTTTCCCTTCAGGATTGGAACTTCACCAAGTCGCTATGCCACTACTCCCAATTGAAAGCCTCCCTCATCTGGGTTTGAACAGCTACGACATCACCCCGGTACTGCGCTATTGATTTGTCCGCCTTGGCCTTAGTCTTTTCGATCTCAGCATTGGCGTCGCTGAGCCCGGCTTCAAGCTCTTCGATCATTTTGACCTGAGAAGAACCTTTTTCTCTAAGGTCTTGGAGTTGGGCTCCGCCGAAAATAACTTGGCCAAAGCTGCTTCCTTTTCAACAGCAAGACGGTTCATCCTAGCTCTCCACCGATCGGAGTCGGTCTTAACTTGGTCGATCTCCGCTCGAAGAAGGACGATCTTCTCCACCTTCTGCTATAGCTGAGGTTTCAAAGAGTTAGCTTCCACAGTGGAGTCAATTCCATATTGTACCAATAAGGTGGTTACCTGTTTGTCCAACTCGGCCTCCTCCTCATGAACCTTGGCCAAGCCCGCTCGGAGATCTTGTATGACCTCGTCCTTATGGCCATAAAGAATATTCAGAGCGTTCCTCTCTTCCGAGACCTTCTGAAGATCGGCCTCACGCTGACTAAGGTCAGCTCAGAACTTGGCAGAAGCCTATACAAAGAAGAAGAACACAAGTTAGAAAGAATAACCTTAGAAAACAGATGGAGGGGAATGACCAAAAAACAACAAGCATTTACCTTGGAAAAAAGACGTTGAGCTTCCACCATGAGGATCAAAGCATCAGTGATATCGAAGGCATCATTGACCCCACAAAGAAATCCTGAAAAGGATCACCACCTCTAGAGCCTCCGCTAATCTCGGGGGTCTTCAACCTTTGGGCGTCCCTTATCGCCCCTTCAGAAAAGACCGACATAGAAGGCATTTGACCTATTGACATGGATCCGAGCGAATCGCTCGGAGCGCTCTGTCCGATCCTCCTGGTCTCAGAACCATCCCTTCCCGGTGTAGAAGTCGATGATCGAGACACCGTCTCGACCTCAAGATATTTGGGGATCACCCCCGATTTTATTTTTGAAGCCTCCTCGACGCGAGGCTCGGCTACAGCAGGCGGCAGATCGGAATACGAAGCAACCTCGGTAGCTTTTCTGGGGCGAGCTACCAATGCTGACATGTCTTCTTATCTTCCTCATCCTGGTCCCTCAATGTTTGGACCGCACCCGCCGAGAGCCCGACTATTTTTTTCCTCACCCTTCGAGGTTTGGGTTTGAAGACCTCATATTGCGAGGGATGTTTCCACTTCTTGTCCTTTTCTAGCCTCGGAACTAGGGACGTAGCTTCGTGGCCTTCGCTTGAAGGTCTCATAATGGCATCTCTAGTCAGGCCTGCATAAACAGAAGATTAGTGATGGAGAAAAAGGGAAATTGTTTCAGGATACACGAGAAGGGATCTTACCATGGTTTTTGGCCTCCCACTTGCCTTTAGCCAAATCCCTCCACACTCGTTCAGCATGAGTCAAAGTGGATGCGAGCTTGTGGATCCAGTCTTTGAAATCGGGCACCGCCTCGGGCATCCAAGGGTCGACTGCATTGTCAAAGTATAATGTTATACAAGATCAAAAGAGACACAGAATCAAAAGAACAAAAAGTCACTTATGTTTGGCTTTCCACTCCTCGGGAAATAACATCTTTTCTTCTGGTATTATATCACAGGTCCTCACCCGTATGAATCAACTCATCCATCCTCGATCAATATCCTTGTTGATATTCAAGAATAGGGCTTTGTTTGCTCGGCACTTAAGTCTGATTAGCCCTCGATAGAGTCGAGGCCTGTATAACCGAATGAGGTGGTCCAATGTCAACTCCAACACCCCGGCCTCGTTGGAGTAGAAGCGTAGCATGATCACTATGCGCCAAAGTGAGGGGTGGAGCTGACCGAGGGTGACCTCGTACCTCTTGCAGAAGTCGAAGATCACGGGGTCGACGGGATCTAATGTGAAGGGGTAAGTGTAAACACTCAAGAACCCTTCACATATGTGGTGATGCTCTCTTTAGGCGTAGTAATATACCACCACCTCTGGACCCTATATGCGGTCCTTATTCATGGCCTTGACATAGCCCTCGGTAATCTAACACATGTACACCGACATATGTTCGCATCGGCAAGGTACCGATGAGAGGTTATCAACCTTAAAATCAATTTTAAGGACACAGGGGCCGGGAACGTACTCATGGACGGCTGATTCTACCTGCGTTTTATCGCCGGCCGGCCGGGAATAAGAAGATGGAGCTTTGTCCTTTTGCGGTACTGTTTTAGAGGTTTTCTCCATTTACGTATGAGTGGAGAGTAAAAAAAAGGTTTAGAACTAGCAGCTCCGGTGGAACAACGGTGGTTTAGTAAGTGGCGATGAGAGGAAAGAAAGAAGGATTGTGAACTCAACGGTTAGCGATCAAAGAAAATTAAAGTTTGAATCTATTAAGGAGTTGGTATTTATAGGTTTGAAACGGCGGTTCTTTGCCACTAGCGGCCGACCAACGATTGACATGCATTGATGGTTTTTTGGGAACCGAACCGACGGGATGTTTCGGTCACATCCATCGCTTACATCATGAGGATGACATCATGATCAAGGTATCGAAGAATCAAGGCTCAAATCGTTTCTGATAATTTCATTCTAAGAAACGCGAGGACTATCTGTATACGGTAAAAATTGAGCATACCCGATTCTACGGGTTCGAGAGTATGTCTCGAGAATGAGTCGGTATTGAAGCAAGTTGGAGCTTAGAGAATATGAAGACTAAGGGATCGAGATCGGGCTAAATCGACACCGTAGTAACAGAATCACGAGATATCCGCGATCGTCCACCTATCTCGGTGAGAATCTCGGAACTGATAGAACCATTAACGGTTAATAGTATCAATCATGTATTTTACTTCCGAAATTAGAGTCATACCTTATATAGGATTCCTCTACTATATAAAGAGGGACCCTGTTCATTTGTAAATGACACTATCATTGTTATCATCATACACACTTACCACTTACACCATTACTGCGAAATACAAAGCACTATGCTCTTTATTCGCTCTGAACTCTTTAGAATTCTTATTGTTCATAATACTATTGCTACTCTTAGTGTTCTTCGCATTTGATCTCGAGTCTAATCCTGATCGGGGTCGATAACTTGCAATTACTCGGGTTTGATCCATTTAAGTCGTTTAATTCCTTTATTTTATTTAGTTATTTATCAATTATCATTGAATTAGATCACATATCCTTATAACCACGTTACAAGTTTAATTGTTACTCGTATTTCAAGGTAAACATCTATGTATTGATTTATGACTACCGTCCAACTCTTCCGGCAGTGCCAACAGCTGTATAAGAAATTGGGACCACGCACCTTAACCCTTCCTATTTTTTATTAGGTTTCTTTCGCTTTAGCCCGCAGCAGAAATTATTTATATTCGATAATCAATAAACGTATAAAATTTGCTTTTATATATATATATATATATATATATGTTCAGTTTATTTTGAGAGCACTATACAATGTCATTTTTCCATTTCCCATTCAATTGAAAAATCTAGAACGTATTTTTGGCTTGACAACACTTAATTATTTTCCACAAGGATTGCTAGTCACACTTATTAGGGTAAATATTACAAAAGGTTATATAATTATAATTCTTTTCAGCAAACTTATATAACTTTATTTTCTCACATAAAAATCATAAAATTTTTATTAACTCACACAAAATCGTAGTGACCGGAAAACACAATTTTTCGTGTATGCTCTTATTTCACTTTTTTTTTATTTTTTTTTATTTTTAATATAATAAATAATAACTCAATTAAAATATTAAAAAGTTCTATTTTT
>ML321867.1:0-61322 GCA_005239505.1 Nicotiana paniculata | reverse complement strand
ATTAAAGCTCATAAAATGCGAGGGATATAATGCTTAAAATCACGAATTCTAGCTACTCATCATGTACCATTAAATGTTCTACTTGTTCCCATCCCCCATTACCACTGCTTATAATTGTTTGAACCTGTTGTAATGCTGTGTGTTTTGGCTATGCATCTTTGATGCTGTGTGAGATTGTTACTTACTCATCCCTTTTCAAGAAACTGTTTTTTTTCAAGCAAACTCTCTGGTTTATGAACTCTCTTTCAAAACTCCTTTTCTTTTCAAACTCACCTCTTGGCACTTCACTTTACTCCTATACTCCTAGGTTCCACCCCCTCAGTGTAAGCATTGCTTAGGGAACCCATGAGTTCCCTCTGAACTTTGACACACTGAGGCTGGTAATTCCACACTGCACATGCTTAATTTTGGCAACTATGTTTGGGTGCTGGTATTGGCCAGGGATCCACGAGGGCCCTAGGGAGCTCGCCGTACCCAGACCATGCAAGGCTGTGAAACTCGAAAGGATTGAGGTTGGGAGATATGAGCCTGATTGAAGGCTCTCTATAGAAGTAGCTTCTTATTTTCCTTTCAGTTTTGTAATTCATTTTATTTGGCCTGTAATAATCTGTAAACGAATGCTTGGGATGGATAATGGATATGGGAGGGAACTTTGCATGTTTAATATAGTTATGAGTGGAAATCATGATCATAGGATTTACTTTACCTATGTGTGCAATAGTATCATGCTTAGGACATGCATATCATGCATTAGAAACCATGTTTAGGTTGTTTACTTCAGCATCTCTACTATACTCCTATTTACTTTAGAAATCTTGTTCACAGCTAATAACTGTAATAAAATATGTCATAATGATACTGCTTCTGCATTTGCATCTAGAAATCATGCTTCAGGACTCATAATCAATGTGTGCATAATCAATATATATACGGACTCCTAGGCAAACCTTAGGCCTAATAATTATTAAAATTAAAATCAATTGTTTTATGTCTTGCATGTATTAAAAGCGGTCTTTAAATTATCAGTCTCTTCTGAAAATCTTAGAACCTATTTGTTTGTCACTATTTTTACTCCTGCAACTGATGGATTTTCAAAACGATTCTCCTTTCCTGAAGTTCATGCAAATCATTCTGTTTTTCCTAAACCCTTGCTCTATTTTTTAATTACTGGTTCTCGGAATTGTGCACCCATTCTCCTTTTACTAAAACTCCTTTAAACTACTGGTTCTTGCTTTATTTCAAAGTAAGTCACTCCTGTTGAAAATTACTCTGCTTTATTTAAAATCTCGCCTTACTTCTGATTACTAGTTTTCTAAAAGTTATTCACTCATTTTCTTACTGAAAACTTCATCACTATTAAATCCTCCTACTGTCTTTAAATTACTGGATTTCCAATCAATCTCTCTTCTCAAAACTATTCTGTCCTTTTAAATTCCCTGCTTTATCAGTCCTTTGTTAAACTTCTGAAACCTACTGTTTTCTAACTTAAAACTCATGTTTTAAATCCTGCCTTTGAGACCTTGGTTGTGTTTGAGATGTGCTATTTATGTGTTTATATGTGGAGGGATCTGTGAGCCTCTTATTTGCCCTTATGTGTTCCCATATTTGTAGTCCTAATTGTTTCATATGTCGTTTAGAATTTTATCCTTTAAACCTAGGGGTTCAACCCAGATTCACCTTGTAGGATGTAGTAGTCCTAAGCACCCTCCGGGACTTATAGAACATGACGGGTAATAGCACGCAATAAGCCTTCGTGACCAGCACGCGCTTCTTTAAATAACCTCTACGGGGTGGGAAAGGTAGAATACGGATATGATGACCGGTGCGCTAATATCACGTGTAGCCCCTCTTCGACGAGTGATTACCGGGTATTTCATTGAGGTGATCCGTATTATTTTGAACCTAGGACAATTCTTTTCAAATATTTTACTATAATGTTTTCCCGAAAACCTATTAAATATTTTCATACTTGTTTGAAATCCCCTCTTATATGAACCTTACTTGCTATTTGTTTACAGTCCAAATTTACAAAACTTCTTGGTTGGGACCCACAGTTGTGGATCTTGAGGGGTGCCTAACACCTTCCCCTTAGGATAATTTCAAGCCCTTACCTAATCTCTGGTAATACAAACTAGTTCATGAGTTATCTACTCTAGGTGCCCTAACGCATCACAAAATCGTTAGGTGGCGACTCTTCCTTAAACCTCTTCCTTTAAGGAGTTGTCCATAATGTCATGAACCCGATCTCTCTGCACCTGACCCGTGCGAGGAAAAAGAGGGGCGTGACAGCATGGCGACTCTGCTGGGGATATTCCCTAGGCTTACACCATTACAAGTTTTCTTGTGAATTTGGACCTTTCAATTTCTGTTTAAATGTTTATGCCCTTTCCTATTCCCGTTATATGTTGTTAACTATTTAATTTCGCAAGTATTTATTTCATCTGAACATAACTGACGTATCTTCATGTCTTCTTTGTAACTGCTTTCAATTATAACTGTCGTATTTGCTTTCTTTACTTCTTTCCTAAATGTGAAAATACATGTCTACTTGTTTAAATGTTATTTATTGCATATCATGCTCCGCATTCATATTCCACTCGTGCCAAACAAAATCCTTTAGCAATGCTTACAATGAGTGGTTGCACTATTCCAATATTACTCCCCCTAAATTTGGAAAGGCGTATTTACGGTATAACTAGTCGATCAGCGGTGCAGTCGACAGTTCCGTGCCTTCCCCCTTGAGTTATCCGCTCAAGGGTATCGGTCTAAAGCCCCATAGAAACCTTACTCTATTATATGTTGCATCCATCATGGTCAAACCTAGCTAGGTTAATGTGTCTTCCACACAACAGCCTTTAAGATAGCCTTGTCCAAAGTCCATTGGGTTTCCCTGGAACCCAAACGGACGCCTTCACGTTCTGTGCATTTATTTGGAGAATTAAATGCTCATGCTAATTATTGATGTTAATAGTCGAGTCTGGTGGTGGTAAGGGCCTAACTTGTTTGTTTTGCAGAAATGAGGCACGAGGTCCCCAAATTCGGCATGGTCACCAATATCCACCCCAAACTACTAAACTGGTGGGAGGATCTTCACTCCAGTGACAAAATAGTCGTTAGAAAACACTTGGGCAACCTGCCCTCTCTTCTGGACATTCAGCCTAACAACATGATAATGAAAGCTGCTACCCTATTCTGGGATTGTGATCGGTCGGTCTTTCGCTTTGGAAACAATGAGATGACACCATTTCTAGAGGAAATAGGAGGGTTAGCCGGTTTAGCTTGGGAATCTCCAGGGTTATTGATGCCTGAAAACCGTACAGGCCGAGGTTTTCTCAAGATGATGGGACTAAAGAAAAATCCAGACTTGGTCTGCTTGGAAGACTCGTACATCCCCTTTGACTATTTGTACGAGAAGTATGGTCGTAGCCAGTCTTACTATAATTATCAGGAAGAGTTCGCCCTTACTTCTATGGGGCACATTCACCGCTAGGTATTCGTCTTTATAGTATGCTTCTTAGGTCTGATGGTGTTCCCAACAAAGAAAGAAAGAATCCACACCAGGTTGGCTATGGTTACCAAGAATCTGATGGAAGGGGTTGACGTGCAGGACTTTAGTATCGTGCCAATGATCATTGCTGACATGTACCGAGCCTTGGAAAAGTGTCAAAGAGGGGCAAAACATTTCGAGGGTTACAATCTGTTACTCCAACTGTGGCTCACTGAGCATTTGCAAAAGGGAGACTACCGTCAGGACATCCATAGGAGAGTTTAGGATGATCATATTGCTTTCCATCATCCAAAGCGTATGAACTACATCCCCGACATGTTTGATCAGCCGAAAAATGCCAATGGATGGGCCGAGTTTCTAGGGAACTTGACCGAGGATCAGATTCAGTGGATGTCTGAGTGGTTCCCAACCGACGAGTTCATCATCCAAACCCGAGACACCCTATTTCTGTTATTGATTGGTCTAAGAGGGACGTATCCTTACGTCCCGATCCGAGTCATGAGGCAGGCAGGAAGGAAGCAAGTGGTACCAAGGGTCGAGAAAATGAGTCATCTCATGGCAGATTTCCAAAATGACGGCACCCTTCATAAGTGCCAAGCTCATCATTTGTGGCACTGCAAGATCCGGTTAGAAAAGGACACTATTGAACCCGACAGGTATCATGCTGGTTACTCTCCTTATTGTCTGGGATGGTTGGAAGATAACTGGGGTGGAAGTATCGAGCCAGGATGTGGGAGCCGTGATGGATGCACAACAAGCCAAGTCGCCGCCCAAATACCAAAGTATATCCAACACCCTCATTCACATACCAACCAGCTCCAAGTTACCAAGTTACCAATCACCTTCACCTCAATACCAAGCACCCTCACCCACATATCAAGCTCCACCACCCACATATCAGCCTACCTCGCTCAGATACTCCCAACCAGCCCCCATTTACAACACCTATAATTCCCAACCTTCTCACTACCAATCACCACCTGCTCGCCAAAACTTCCCAAGACCTCACCCTAACTTCGACCATTGCCCTCCAAAATAGTAGACTGCCATAGCCGAGCCCATTAATCAACTATATGAAAGACTCAAAGCTGTCGGTTACGTCACACCCATTCCTGCTGCCACCCCTGAGAACCCTTCTCAGTGGATCAACCCAAATAAATCATGTGCTTACCGCTCCGGCATGAAGGGAAACACCATCGAGGAATGTCGTTCCTTGAAAGACAAGATACAAACCCTCATAGACAACAAGATCATTGTAGCCAAGGACCCTGCTCCTAATGTTCGCAATAATCCGTTGCCGGACCATAAAGGTGGTGTCCATATGATTGAAATGGATGATGATTGGGATCCTGAGGGATCAATTGGGCTGATTGCAGAGGGTGATCCGAAGAAGCCCATAATTACTCTCAACCCAATTGTGGTTCAGATGCAGCCATCCGGGGATGTTGAGGTAAACATGTCCATTCCACTCGAGTTTGAATCGAGACCGCCCGCAAAGGAAAAGGCCCCAGTGCCGATCGAAGTTGAGTTTGTACGGCCACTCGAAGTAGCAGTCTGGCCGCCTATAACATATACTCCGGTGGGAATGAGGATGACCACACCTATTCCAGTGGTAATTTCAACAACGCCACCCTTTTACTCAAATGCCATCCCATAGGACTACACAGCTGAAGCAAGGAGAAAGGGTAAAAGAAAGTTTGAGAAAGCCATTACTGCACAGGGTTTGAACAGAACTGGCAGAGTTTACACCCCTGAACATTTGGCTGAATCTAGCAAGCAGGCCGCCAACCGTCCTCCCACCATTGAGACAGGTTCAGACAATCATTGGAGAAAGATCCAAGACAAAGAGTACTCAATCCTCGACCAGTTGAACAAGACACCAGCTCAAATATCTATCCTCTCTCTATTACAGAATTCTGAGATGCACAAGAGCGCCTTGCTGAGAGTGCTGAGTGAGGCATACGTACCAGACAATATCACTAGCGGGGAGATAGAAAACATGGTGGTCCAGGTTCTGGAAAGCCACAAGATTACTTTCCATGAAGACGAGTTTCTGCCCGAGGGGTTAGGGCATAATAGAGCACTGCATATCACTGTGCAATGTGAGGATCACTTCATTACAAGGATCTTAACTGATGGGGGTTCCAGCCTCAACATTTGTCCACTGATCACACTCAAGAAACTGGGCAAAAGTCTACATGATATAAAAGAAGGAGAGAACAATATAAAGGCCTTCGATAGTTCGCAGAGGTCCACTATGGGAGAAATCACCTTGTGCTTACAGATGGGACCCACCTGGTTCGATGTAGACTTCCAGGTGATAGACGTGCCCACATCCTACAACTTGCTATTAGGGCGACCTTGGATACACGCCGCTGGAAACGTGGCATAAAACCTACATCAAGCATTGAAGTTTGAATGGAATCATCAAGAGATAGTCATTCATGGCGACGGTAGCAACCATATCTACGATCGCCAAACTTGTTTGGTCACAGAGGGGAGAAGGAAGCTGGGTGGAGAAATCTACCACAACATTTAACGAGTTAACATCATTGATAAGGATAAATGGTGGGACAGTAAGATCGAGAGCATCTTGAACTGTTAAGGATACGAGCCAGGCAAAGGGCTCGGTAAAAATCTCCAGGGGATAACGAAGCCAATAACACTCAAGAAGCACGGTACCTCTTTCGGGCTAGGGTATGAGTACACTTGGAAGGAATTCAAGGACTGGTTTCCACCATGGTGAAATCCCTATTACTCATTGGAGCAGCCAATACCTCACTTAAAACAAACTTTCCAGCAAGTTGATATCATCTACGGTACGGACGAAGAGGAAGCGTTAGCGGCAATGAGGGATTTATTTTTGGACGATGAGAACATGGACTGCTGTGTCATTCTTGAAGGGGGAGGGGAGGAAGTCCCTTCCATACAGGCCGTGAGCAGAGGATCATATCTCAAGAATTGGTCTGTCAGGATGACCAAAGCCCGTCGAGCCTCGGGTAGAACGGCTAACAATACAAGCATTTATTTACAACTTACTTATTTAAAAAAAAATTCTTCCTTTTCGCATTTTTAATTTCTGCAATAAAGAGCTCCTATGTTCAAATGATTATTCAATTTATCAAAGAATTTGCAATTTCTCTATAAATCATATATTTACTTGCTACTGTTTTCCTCCCCATTACTTTATTTACACAGCATTACTATTACTTATCTTGATGAACCGACGACCATGACATGCAACGAGGAAATGCAACAAACGGATTCCGATTCAGACGAGGATGATACACCTGAGGATATTGTGAAAAAGGTCGAGAACTTTGAGAATAGACCTAAGTCTAACTTGGACGAGACTGAGGTTGTCAACCTGGGAAACGCAGGGAACGTCAAAGAAACATGCGTCAGTGTTCATCTGTTGCCATTAGAAAATGAGGAATATACAGAGTTTTTAAGAGAATATGAGGACATATTCACCTGGTCGTATGATTACATGACTGGCCTCAGTACATCTGTTGTGGCCCACAAGTTTCCAACTGATTCGACATTCCCAGCAGTGAAGCAAAAGCTCAGGAAGTTCAAACAAGACATGAGCTTGAAAATCAAAGAAGAGGTCACCAAGCAGATCAATGACAGGGTTCTCCGGGTGGTTGAATACCCGACATGGTTATCCAACATCGTGCATGTGCCAAAGAGAGATGGGAAGGTTAGAGTTTGTGTCGACTACCGGGTCTCAACCGGGCCAGTCCGAAGGACGACTTCCCTTTGCCAAATATACACATCCTAATTGACAACTGCGCCAAGCATGAGCTGCAGTCCTTTGTAGATTGTTTCGCTGGCTACCATCATATTTGGATGGACGAGGAAGATGCTGAAAAAATTACATTTGTTACGCCGTAGGGAGTGTATTGTTACAAGATCATGTCATTCAGTCTGAAGAATTCAGGGGCCGCCTACATGAGGGCCATGACTACTATATTCCAAGATATGATTCACAAGGAGATCGAGGTATATGTGGACGACGTCATCATCAAATCAAGGAAAGCCACTGACCATATGGAAGATCTGAGGAAGTTCTTCAACATGTTAAGGAAGTACAATCTGAAACTTAACCCTGCAAAGTGTGCATTCGGGGTTCCTGCTAGCAAGTTACTAGGGTTCATCGTCAGTCTCCGAGGAATAGAATTGGATCCATCAAAGGTCAAAGCCATCCAAGAATTTCCGCCACCAAAGAACAAGAAGGATGTTATGAGTTTCCTGGGGAGGCTCAATTACATCAGCCGGTTCATAGCCCAGTCTACTGTCATTTGTGAACCGATATTCAAAATGTTGAGAAAGGATGTTGCAACCAAATGGACTGGGGATTGTCAAAAGGCCTTCAACAGAATCAAGGAGTACCTCTCAACACCACCAGTCCTGGTACCGTCCGAGCCAGGTAGACCTCTGTTACTTTACCATGCTGTGTTGGATAGAGCTTTCGGTTGCGTTCTTGGGCAACATGACGAAACATGAAGGAAAGAGAAGGCCATTTACTAACTTAGCAAGAAATTCACTCCATATGAAGCCCGATACTCTTTATTAGAATGCACTTGTTGTACTCTGACTTGGGTCGCAAAGTTGAGGCACTATTTCTGTGCATACACAACGTACCTCATATCAAGGATGGATCCGTTGAAATACATCTTTCAGAAGCCCATGCCCACTAGCAAACTGGCCAAATGGCAAATCCTGTTAAGTGAGTTCGAAATTATTTACATGACTCAGAAGGCGGTCAAGGGACAAGCATTAGCAGATCATCTCGCAGAAAATCCTGTGAACGGGAAATACGAACCATTAAAAACGTATTTTCCTGATGAAGAAGTGTCATTCGTAGGAGAGGACATTGCAGAATCCTACGATGGTTGGAGGATGTTCTTTGATGGGGCCGCAAACTTCAAAGGCATAGGTATTAGGGCAGTCTTAATATCAGAAACCGGTCAGCACTATCCAGTATCCACCAAACTTANTATCCAGTATCCGCCAAACTCAGGTTCCCCTGCACCAACAACATGGCTGAATATGAGGCCTGCATCTTGGGGCTCAACTTGGCCATCGACATGAACGTTCAGGAGTTATTAGTGATTGGTGATTCAGACCTATTGATACACCAAGTACAAGGAGAATGGGCGACCAAGAATTCCAAGATACTTCCATATCTACATCGTGTACAGGAGTTAAGAAAGAGGTTCAGAAATATCGAGTTCCGGTACATCCCCAGAATCTAGAATGAGTTTGCCGATGCATTGGCTACCTTGTCATCTATGATCCAGCATCCAGATAAGAATTTCATCGATCCCATCCCAGTGGGGATCCATAATCAACCGGCCTACTGCGCCCATGTTGAAGAAGAAGCAGACGGAAAGCCTTGGTTTCATGATATCAATGAGTACTTGGCAAAGGGAGAATATCCAGAACTTGCAAACGCTACTCAGAAACGCACACTTCGAAGGTTGTCAAACAATTTCTTTCACAGCGGAGGGATCCTGTATAGGAGGACTCCTGATTTGGGTTTACTAAGGTATGTCGAAGCAAAAGAAGCAACAAAACTATTGGAGGAGATACATGCCGGTAAATGCGGTCCTCATATGAACTGTTTCGTTCTAGCAAAGAAGATACTTCGGGTTGGTTATTTTTGGATGACCATGGAAACGGATTGCATCCAGTATGTCCAGAAGTGCCACCATTGTCAGATACATGGGGATATGATAAAGGTACCTCCGAGTGAGCTTAATGCAACATGTTCACCATGGTCGTTCGCCACCTGGCGCATGGATGTTATTGGACCACTCGAGCCTGCCGCCTCCAACAGACACATGTTTATTTTGGTTGACATTGATTACTTTACCAAATGGGTTGAAGAAGTCTCTTACAAAGCAGTTACTAAGAAAGTCGTGGCCGACTTTGTCCGTGACCGCATAGTTTGTCGATTCAGAGTTCCAGAGTCAATCATTACCGACAATGGTTCCAACCTCAATAGTGACCTGATGAGATCCATGTGTGAAACGTTCAAGGTCAAACACAAGAATTCCACAGCATACAGACCTCAGATGAATGGAGTCGTTGAGGCTGCCAACAAGAATATCAAGAAGATATTGAGAAAGATGATAGAGAAGCACAAGCAATTGCATGAGAAACTGTCATTCGCCTTACTGGGATACCGCACCACAGTCCGCACATCAACTGGGGCAACTCCTTACATGTTGGTTTATGGTACAGAAGCTGTTATTCCTGCCGGGGTCGAAATTCCTGAGAATCATACAAGAAGCCGAACTCAGTGATGCAGAGTGGGTACGAAGCCGTTATGAGCAATTGGCCCTCATAGACGGAAAAATAATGAATGCAGTTTGTCATGGTCAGGTATATCATAACAGAATGACCAGAGCCTTCAACAAGAAAGTCAAGCCGAGACGATTCACACCTGGGCAACCGGTGTTAAAGAAGATCTTTCCTCACCAAGACGAAGCAAAAGGAAAATTCTCTCCCAATTGGCAAGTTCATACATGGTTAACCGAGTGCTGACAGGAGGAGCACTCATACTTGCAGAAATGGATGGAGAAATATGGCCAAAGCCAATCAACTCAGGTGCAGTCAAGAGCTACTATGTGTAACTTTCATGCTTTTATCAAATGTTGTAAATTGAACTACGCCTGACCTGATTCCTGTTTAAGAGGGGATACGTAGGCAGCCCTATGGGTTCGGTCACATTTTAATAAAAATTTCATTTCCCCCACGAATGGAAACTGGGGCAGAATTTTGAGGAGGGACCTCAAAATTCCGAAGCAAATGCAGTCGAGCACCGCTCAAGCAACATCCAGAAGCATTCACCCATCAAACTGAGGCAGAATTTTGAGGAGGACCCTCAAAATTCCATAGCAAGAGAGGTTGCAATGCCTTGAACCGCGTCGTGGTTGTCGGTTCATCCAAAAAAAAATTATTATTACTTTAAATTATATGTTATATTTTTATAAAACCATGCATATTTGCTTTCTCAAAAAATAGCTTGTTTAGCAACGCTACCCATGTGATATGAACAACAAAGTCCTCGTTATGAAGCAGACAGGCCGAGCCGAGCCAGTGGGAATACGAACTAACCTTCCCCTTTACAGAACTCACAATTTTTCTTTGGATGCAGGCACCAAGACGGCGAAAGCCCAGAACACATTACTATCTTCGCAAGATGCATATTTCTTAAGGACACTCTCTCAAACTCGTCGCACATGCCGACGCCTACTCTCATCACAAACAACGCTTATTCACCACAATCGTATCACCACAGTTTATCATCAGCTAATAAATCTTACTGTCGTTTATTTTCCCACACTGCATAAGGCTACCATTATGCCTTCCGAGTTTCCACGCTACCTCCCCTGCATTTTACTTCCTGCATTGCATAAGGCTACTATTCTGCCTTCCGAGGTTCTACGCTACCTCCCCTGCATTTTACTTCATTGCATAAAGCTCCTATCTACCTCTTCAAAGCAACCACCTTTCATGACGTTATTTATTTATGCTTCTCTCGGGCTAAGCTCTGCCCCTATTTTCTTTCGCAAATCGCAAGACTAAACTTAGTCTTGTTAGCATGATACCACTACATTCTTCATGGGCTGAAATATCGCCAACTTGTCCAAAGGTGTCATCGTTCGGAGGCACCATCTTCATGGCCCGAGAACATCATTTCATGGTCTGCGGATCTCTTTTATTCAACTTGCATATCATTATTCAAAGGCACCATGGTTCGGAGGCACCATCCTCATGGCCCGAGAACGTCATTTCATAGCCTGCGAATCCAGCACCAAGCGATTCATGGCCCAGGACATTATGGTCTAAGGATAATCATCATCAATTTTTCAAAAGACAACATTCATAGTCCAACGGGAACTTGAATCATGTTTATATTATGCACGGTATATGCTTGTTATTTATTTGCAGGTAATTCGGCCGGAACAGCCAACCAGGAAGGAGCGGACCGCTCCAATTCTCGGATACAACCCCATAAGACCTTCCTACTTTACCTTACCTCCTACCTTGCATCCGTTCTTGTGAAACATCACCGGTATATTTCGCCGATGATTCCGGGACTATATACGAATTGATTCCTGTAAAACCAGGGATATGTAGGCAGCTCAGAAGCCAAGGTGCGGCCTAATTCTCTCATACAATTTTCATTCGGTCAAAATTGGCCATCATATCTTTACCCGACCACTCTTTCATCCTTCTCGCGTAAAGAGGGGCAGTTGTTGATACCCAATTTTTCCTCAAATTACTTTCATATTTGCATATGCTTTCAAAATCACTCTTTGTAATAAGGAGTATTTTTTCCTATTTCTCTATATTTTTATTAAATTGTCTTCATGTTTATTTAATATTTCATATTTAAATAATTATCCATAAATTATGTTATAAATAATTTCAAAGTGTTTCCCAACATAGTATACTATTTTTAATCACTTTTTGTCCACTGGAATTCAATTATTTCACAAATTAGCCAATTGGGTTTCATTTCATTTCAATTACAACAATTTTACAATTATGGCCCAATTTGCACTATTTCAATTCGAAATTTATGCATTTTTACACCTAATATTAGTTAATTACTGTGATTTTACCTATTTTAACTTAATTTTATTTTTAATATAATTATTAGCTATTTTAATTAATTAGTTATCCTATTTAATTGGGTATTTAACGTTTAGCCACTTCATATTTAAAACTTAGCCAATTAATCCCAACCCACCTCATCCTAATCAGCCCAACTACTTAGCCCAAACCCTAAATTCTACCCGGCCCAACCCCTCCAATTAATCTGAGTCGTTGATCAAATTAGATCAATGGCCCAGAATTTATTTTCCTAAATTAACTCTAACCAACCCCCTCCCCCGTCTCTCACTCTTCACCTACCACTCATCTCTCTAACTCTCGTCTCTCTCTCTCTCTCTAAGTCTCTAGAGACTTCTGTCTCTTCGTCTCCGATGGAACTCCACCGCCTTCCTCTGACCATCTCCGACCACCATCCTTTCGACAAGCCTCCATGAATCCCCTCCATCTAGCTCACTTCATCTCTAAAGCCCTCGAGGTTCTGGGCTATGCTGACTCACACCTGGGGCTCCTGCTTTGGTTGTTCCTGGCCTCTCCGATAGGGTTTTGACACGGCCAAGCCATATCCATTACGATCCTTGAGTTTCACGATTCTGATTATCTCTGATTCTCTTATGAAACCCTAATTTTTGCCTAAACCTATCAGATCTGTGGTATTTTTAAACGATTCAAGCATGTCTCTTTATGTTTTACATTGTTCCTGACTCGAACTTTAAGGAATCGTTAGTTTTTAAATGGTTTCACTTCCCTTTTAAAACTAGGGTTTCTCAGAATTCTTTTATGCTTGTTTAAAACTAAGTTTCTCTTTGCATTTAAGTCTGTTCTTTGCATATCATGACTGATTCTATGATCTTACTAGCTTTTTATCTCGCTTATGTTAACAACCCTAATTTTTCTAGATTTATTCGTTTGATTCTGTGTATTAGCATGACTGCTCGTTTCTTGTTTAAGTTGCTGTGATTATCTGCCTCGAATATGTTCTACTGAGTTTTCTTAGCCTAACTTATATCACCTCTATGTGCTTAGGTCCATCTTGATTGTTCAGACTTGCCTCTTTCTATCAATGTTGTTTAACCTGCACGCTTGCTATGACTGGTTATTCTTGTCTATTTATATGATGAATATAGAATTGTGACTCTTTATTTGATTGGTTTTGGATTCCATACTTTGGGGTTTTGATTGATAGACTTTCTTCTAAACCCTCAATTTCTATTCATAATTAATTGATTCGCCTGTGGTGCTTTATTCTTATTGTCTATTTCCTTAATTGGAATGTTTTGAACTTAGCCTAATTGTTTACCCTATACTTAATAAACTTTGACTCCTTCCTTATTAGTCATGTACTAATTCTGTATATTACTAGGTCTTACCGTGTGAATTTTGAAACCCCTTAACTTAAGGGAACAAATGTCTTGATTTCCTGGTTAATTGATTCTGAGTTCCTTGATTACCATGCTACTATGATTCTTTCCTTATTTAGTCTCGTACTGACTTCGATTTACCTTATATGCTATGTGTTTTATCGTTTAAATCCCTTGACTTAAGGGAACCGTGTCTTAATTTCTCACACTGATTGATTCTGACTTCTTTTATTACCATGCCTTTGTGATTCTTACCATATTTTGCTACTCATTTTTCAACTATAAAAGTCCTAGCTTTTCACAAACAAAACACACTGACTTGTGGTTAAAAACTCTCTTTCTTACAAAAAGTTCTCTGGTACTTTTCCTTGCTCTTGGTTACTGTTAGCCGGCTATAAGCCAAGGCTAACCATTGTGCTCTTGTCTTGCTCTCTCATTCTTCTTGCTTTCCTCTTCACTGGTATGTCATAATTTAAATTTAAAGCTTCATCAACAACATGATTCTCTACTTGTTTCAGCTCTTATTGTTCTTAGTCTACTTTTATTTATGGTTCTTCTGCGAAACCTGTAATTAGAAAACACTCAGCATGCTATTGTCTCCCTTGTCATGTGTTTTTTGGGGCATATCTATTAGTTGTTTTCATGATTGTGTTGTACCCCAATCCCTTGACCCTCTCTATGTGACTCCTTTATGGTTGGTTTATGGATATGTCAGAGTAAGAAATTTCTGATCATGTCCAAACCATTCCTAGATCTTTCATTGGATTGTTTACCATTAAATGTTCTACCTGTTCCCATCCCCCATTACCACTGCTTGTAATTGGTTGAACCTGTTGTAATGTTGTGTGTTTTGGTTGTGCATCTTTGATGCTGTGTGAGATTGTTACTTATCTCTTTTCAAAAAACTATTTTGTTTGTCAAGCAAACTCTCTGGTTTATGAACTCTCTTTCAAAACTCCTTTTCTTTTCAAACTCACCTCTTGGCACTTCACTTTACTCCTAGACTCCTAGGTTCCACCCCCTTAGTGTAAGCATTGCTTAGGGAACCCATGAGTTCCCTCTGTACTTTGACACACTGAGGCTGGTAATTTCACATTGCACATGCTTAATTTGGCAACTATGTTTGGGTGCTGGTATTGGCCAGGGATCCACGAGGGCCCTAGGGAGCTTTGCCGCACCCAGACCATGTAAGGCTATGAAACTCGAAAGGATTGAGGTTGGGAGATATGGGCCTGATTGAAGGCTCTCTATAAAAGTAGCTTCTTATTTTCCTTTCAGTTCTGTAATTCATTTATTTGGCATGTAATAATCTGTAAATGAATGCTTGGGGCTGGATAATGGATATGGGAGGGAACTATGCATGTTTAATATAGTTATGGGTAGAAATCATGATCATAGGATTTTCTTTACCTATGTGTGCAATAGTATCATGCGTAGGACATGCATACCATGCATTAGAAACCATGTTTAGGTTGTTTACTTCAGCATCTCTACTATACTCCTATTTACTTTAGAAATCATGTTCACAGCTAATAACTGTAATAAAATATGTCTTAATGATAATGCTTCTGCATTTGCATCTAGAAATCATGCTTCAGAACTCATAATCAATGTGTGCATAATCAATATATATACGGACGCCTAGGCAAACCTTAGGCCTAATACTTATTAAAATTAAAATCAACTGTTTTATGTCTTGTTTGTATTAAAAGAGGTCTTTAAAATTATCAATCTCTTATGAAAATCTTAGAACCTTGTTTTTTGTCACTATTTTTACTCCTGCAACTGATGGATTTTCAAAACGATTCTCTTAGCCTGAAGTTCATGCAAATCATTCTGTTTTTCCTAAACCCTTGCTCTATTTTTTAATTACTGGTTGTGCACCCATTCTCCTTTTACTAAAACTCCTTTAAACTACTGGTTCTTGCTTTATTTCAAAGTAAGTCACTCCTATTGGAAATTACTCTGCTTTATTTAAAATCTCGACTTACTTCTGATTACTAGTTTTCTAAAAGTTATTCATTCATTTTCTTACTGAAAACTTCATCACTGTTAAATCCTGCTACTGTCTTTAAATTACTGGATTTCCAGTCAATCTCTCTTCTCGAAACTATTCTGTCCTTTTAAATTCCCTGCTTTATCAGTCCTTTGTTAAACTTCTGAAACCTACTATTTTCTAACTTAAAACTCATGTTTTAAATCCTTCCTTTAAGACCTTGGTTGTGTTTGAGACGTGCTATTTATGTGTTTACCTGTGGAGGGATCTATGAGCCTCTTATCTGCCCTTATGTGTTCCCATATTTGTAGTCCTAATTGTTTCATATGTCGTTTAGAAATTTATCCTTTAAACCTAGGGGTTCAACCTAGTACTCACCTTGTAGGATGTAGTAATCCTAAACACCCTCCGGGACTTATAGAACGTGACGGGTAATAGCACGCAATAAGCCTTCGTGACCAGCACGAGCTTCTTTAAATAACCTCTACGGGTGGGAAGGGTAGAATACGGATATGATGACCGTTGCGCTAATACCACGTGTATCCCCTCTTCGAGGAGTGATTATCGGCTATTGCATTGAGGTGATCCGTATTATTTTGAACCTAGGACAATTCTTTTCAAATGTTTTACTCTGATGTTTTCCCGAAAACCCTTTAAAGATTTTCATACTTGTTTGATATCCCCTATTATATGAACATTACTTGCTATTTGTTTACCGTCCAAATTCACGAAACTTCCTGGTTGGGACCCACAGTTCTGGATCTTGAGGGGTGCCTAACACCTTCCCCTTAGAATAACTTCAAGCCCTTACCCAATCTCTGGTAATGCAAACTAGTTCATGAGTTATCTACTCTAGGTGCCCTAATGCACCACAAAATCGTTAGGTAGCGACTCTTCCTTAAACCTCTTCCTTTAAGGAGCTGTCCATAATGTCATGAACCCGATCTCTCCGCACCTGACCCGTGCGAGGAAAAAGGGGGGCGCGACAGTAGGGGCGAAACTTCTCCATAGCAAAGACAATAGAAAAGAGCTCTTTTTCGGTCACTATGTAGTTGACTTGGGACTCATTCATGGTCTTACTAGCAGACCGGATGGAAGTTCTCTTTGATACGTTGTCCCAATACCTCTCCAACCGCCACATCGCTTGCATCACACATGAGCTCAAAAGGTAAGCTCTAATTTGGTGCAGTGATAATAGGAGTAGTAGTCACCTTATACTTGAGCAATTCGAATGCATTGAAATGAAACTTGGCATCCTTCTCCAAAAGTTTGCACAAGGGGTTTACCACCTTAGAAAAATCCTTGATGAATCGGCGATAGAACCCCGCATGACCCTCCTCACTACCTTCACGGATGTATGGGGAGGGAGTTTGGAGATCACTTTAACTTTGGCTTTATCAACCTCAATACCATGGTTTCAAATTATGTGGCCAAGGACAATTCCTTCCTCGACCATGAAGTGACATTTCTCCCAATTCAAAACCAAGTTAGTTTCCTCACATATTTCCAATACCTTGTCCAGGTTGTCCAAGCATTCTTCAAAAGAATTCCCCACCATGAAAAAATCATCCATGAAAACCTTAAGAAAGTCCTCCATCATATCGGTGAAGATAGCCATTATATACCATTGAAAAGTCGTCGCTGCATTGCATAACCTAAATGGCATCCTCGAAAATACGAAAGTACCATGGGGACAAGCGAAAGTGGTCTTCTCTTGGTCCTCAGGAGCAATAAGAATCTGATTTTAGCCGTAGTATCCATCAAGGAAGCAATAAAAAGCACATCCGGCCAACATGTCCAACATTTGATCAAGAAATAGAAGCGGAAAATGATCTTTCCGAGTGACTTTGTTGAGCTTCCTATAGTCCATGCACACTCTCTACCCGGTGATAGTTCTTGTGGGAATCAATTCATTTTTGTCATTTATTATCACAGTCATGCCCCATACTTTGGGATACGTCGCACCAGAGAGGTCCACAAGCTATCGGAAATGGGGTAAATAACCCCGGCATCCAACCATTTGATGATCTCATTCTTCACTACCTCTTGCATTGCTTCATTCAATCTTCTTTGATGTTCCACAGAGGGTTTGGCATCCTCCTCCAAAATAATCTTGTGCATGCAAAAGGCGGGGCTTATATCGCGAATATCCGCCAATGTCCAACCTTTATCTTTATTCCTCTTTTGGAGCACCGCCAAAGTAGAATCTACCTGCACGTTAGTCAAGCAAGAGGAAAGAATAACATGTAAAGTGAAACAAGGGCCAAGAAATTCATACCTAAGATGTGAAGTCAAAGGCTTTAACTCCAAAGTGGGAGGCTTCTCGATTGAGGGCTTTGTTGGAGGACTCTTCCGGTTCTCAAGATCTAAGGACAATTTTTGGGGTTCATAAGTATATGACCCATTCCTTGCAAAGCATTGACATATTCCACAAAGACTTCCTTCTCATCATCATCATGATTTATCAACACAGATTCCAAGTTATCCTCAACATTCATCACAACACTGGTGTCATCAATAATTACTTCGGTCACTAAATCCTCGAATGAACAAACTTCGTTGCTATTTGGTTGCCTCATCGATTTGCACACATGGAAAGCCACTTTTTCATCACCCACCCGAAAAGTGAGCTCACCGGATTCCACATCAACAAGAGCCTTCCCCGTAGCAAGGAAAGGTCTACCCAAGATAATAGGCACCTCATAGTCAACCTCACAATCAAGGATCACAAAGTCCGCTGGAAGGATGAACTTGTCAACTCTAACTAACACATCATCGATAATCCCAAATGTCCTCTTCATAGTCCAATCTTCCATTTGCAACCTCATAGATGTGGGTCTTGGTTTCCCAATTCCCAAAGTTTTGAACATAGAGTAGGGCATCAAGTTGATACTTTTCCCCAAATCACATAAAGCTTCGGCAAAGTTGCGGCAGCCAATAGTGCAAGGGATTGTGAAGATGTCGGGATCTTCCAATTTTGGAGCCATTGAGTGCACAATAGCACTCACTTGATGTGTCATTTTGATCGTTTCACAATTCATTGTCTCTTCTTTGTTACCAAATCCTTCATGAACTTTGCATATCCCGACATTTGTTCCAAGGCTTCAACCAACGGCACATTAATGGACAAACTCTTCGTCATATCAATAAACTTCTTGAACTAGTTCTCACTATTTTGCTTTGCGAGTATTTGAGGGTATGGAGGAGGAGGCCTTGGCATTGGTGCTTTGGACTTTTGCACTACCGGTTCCTGTATGTCAATCACGTGTTCCCTAGACGGGTTCACTTCTTCTTGTGTCTCATCCACACTTTCATCAATGTCAATTCTCACCTATTCCCTATCTTGAACCTCATTTCTTGGCATGTCATCTTCTTGAACCAACACATCATCATCCACAACTCTACTTTGGTTTGAGGCACTTGCCTTCCCGTCTTTTCCACTCTGTGTGGTTACGGCCATTGCATGTACCATATTGTTCCCACCCTTCGGGTTCACCACTGTATCACTAGATAGTGCCTCCTTAGGATGAGTGTTTAAAGCTTGAGATAGTTGGCCAAGTTGAACCTCCAAATGGCAGATAGAGTGTTGTGGGAGGCTAATTAAGCATCGGAGTCAGTATTTTTCTCCATCATTTGCTTGAACATATTTTCAATCCGTCTCATTTCATTGTTGGAAGAACTAGAACTCTGTGATGGATATGGAGGCGGGTTACTTGGTTTTTGATACATCGGGGGACTTTGAAAGCCCGACCCCCGATTCCCTTGGTTATTATTGTTCCAACCCCCTTGGTTATTGTTGCCTCCCCAATTGCTTTGATTGTTGCCACCCCAATTACTTGATGATTTCTTCCCCAATTGCCTTGGTTACCTTGATTACTCCAATTGCCTTTATTATTGTTATTTCCCCAATTATCTTGATTGTTGTTGCCACCACTCCAATTTCCTTGGTGGCTTTGGTTGTTCCAATTTCCTTGATTTCCTTGTTATCTCCATTTTTGTTGATTTTTTCCTTGAGAATTATTTCTTTGACCTTGATAATTGTTAACATATTGCAATTCTTCTTCTTGCTCATTATACGAATCAGCTTGGTCATACCCACTATCATCTTGCTCAAATTGTTCCGGACGGTTTTGTACTTGTTGACCTCTTTGTCGTCTCTTAGTCATCATCATAATCACACCTTCCATAGCATTCACTTGTTCCGGTCATTGAACTTGTTGAAGCTGAGCCTCGGTCAATTGGTTCATTGTGGTTGTCAACTCGGCGATAGCTTGCCCATGATCATGTAGCTCCTTGTGTAGGTGAATGACATTTGGTCACCTTGAGTAACATTGGCCCTACTTTGCCACGCCGACGAAGTATCTGCCATCTCATCCAAAATTTCACAAGCTTCGGCATAAGGCGTGTTCATAAAGTTCTCGCCGACAAGTTGATTTACCATACACTTATTTGTTGTGTTGATCCCCCTGTAGAAGATTTGTTGGATCATGGCCTCAGTCATATCATTATTCTGGCACTCTTTAACCATGGTACGATATCTTTCCCAAATCTCGTGCAATGGCTCATTGAGCTCTTGCTTGAACGCTAGAATTTCATCCCGTAGTATAGCCATATGCCCGGAGAGAAGAATTTGACAATGAACTTTTCGGCCAACTCGTCCCAAGTATGGATGGAATGATTGGGTAATCTCTCTAACCAGTCCAACGCCTTTCCCTGTAGAGAAAAGGGAAATAGTCTCAAGCATAGTGCATCCTCAGAAACATTTATTTGCTTGCTCCCCCAAAAAGTATCGACGAACCCCTTGAGATGCTTGTAAGCATTTTATCTTGGAGCTCCGGTGAAGAAACCACGTTTCTCAGGTAGTGTAAGCATCACGTTGGTGATTTGGAAGTTGCCCACCCTAATACGGGGCGAGACTATAGCACTAGCATACCCCTCATTCGGCAACACCCGGTGCGCTGCTGCTCTTGGTGGATGTGGGGTAGGGACGGGAATATTATCATGAGGCGATTAGCCTCGCATGTTTACTTGATGTTCGGGATGAATCTCATCTCCTTGATCATCGTCCACTCCCCCCCCCAATGGAAAATTCCCGATGGGCTCATTATTGAGAGCCATTCTCGTACCTATAAGCAATTAAAAAACAAAATTAGTGAGTCGGAAGTAAAGAAAGACAAAGCACACAAAAACCTAGATATATAGCTACATCAGTTTAACTCCCCGGCAACGGCACCAAAAATTGATCTCGCCCAAACTCACACCACAAATAGGTAATGAGGCGGTCGATGCAATAATAAAATGCAATGTAGGTCGGGATCGAATCCACAGGGAGTTAGAATTGGAATTAGGTATATATTCATTGTAATTGTATGATATGTCCTAAATTACTCTTCCATATTCTTGTTTGTTGTTACTACGTCTACTTTGAGGTTTGGTTGATCAGGATACATTATAGAAATAACACTCAATTACTCACTTTATACCTCTCGGTAGTTTGAGTGACTTTTCCCAATTTGGATTTCTCAAGTCCAAATGAGTATTTCACAAAGCGAGTGATAAATGCTCTAGTCGGGTCTTACTATCTCTAGGTTCAATCCTTTAATTGGGGCTATCAATTTCTTGAATTCACCCCAATTCCTAGTTAGCCAAGTTTTCCTAGACCTATTCTCTCTTTCTCAAGTAGAGACTAGGTCAAATAGGCATGAATCAATGGTTGCAACCACTAATTCTAGGATTTAAGCAAGAACAAGGCTAAATAACAGATACCCAATCTTAAACAAGCACTAAATCAATAACCCATACCAGGATTGGGTCACAACCCTAGCTAAGAGTTTAGATACTCATAGAAAATGAAGAAATAAAAGAAGAAATTAAGATCGAATGCATAATAATTAATTACGAAAGAAAATCTAATGTTTGGAAGCTAATCTAGTACAAAATTACTCAAAATAGTAAAGAAAACGGCTCAGGTGCTCTACATTGATCCAACTTAACCTAAAAATGACAAAAAGTTCTATTTATACTAAGCTGAAAATATCTGACAAAAATGCCCATGCGGAGGTTGTGCAGCCGCATCATTCTGAGTGCGGTCCACACATTAATCTTGACTGGTCAATTGGGCACGATCGCACAAAAGTGGGATGCGGCCGCACCTCATCTACTTGTGCGAACCGCAGATTTCTGAGTGTGGCCGCACACTTGAGATTGGGCTGGGACTGGACCTCCTTCTGTGGACCGCACATTTGTGAGTGCGGTTTGGCTTCTACGCCCGCACAACAATCTTGCGGTCTGCACAACTTCAATTGAGACTCTCTGATTCTGGACATTTGCAGGCCGCATAATAATGAGTGCAACAACACTTGGCATCCTACGGCCGCACAACAGTAGTGCAGTCCGCTTATCTTCAGTTGCCCAAAATTCTAACTCTCTGAATCTCTCTTCTGCAGCCGCACCAAAATTATGCAATCCGCATACTCTGAATCTAATTTGACAGGGCTCCTTCATTATTTGCGGCCGCACACAGTATTGTGCAGTCTGCACTGCAAGCATTTTTGCCATGTTTTGGTCCTTGTCCAATTTTGACTCCTTTTTGAGTTGATTTTTACTTATTTGGCTTGTTTCCCAATAGTCCTGCAAGAAAGCTCATTTCATTAGTTCTCGGGAATACCAATAAGCATTTTTGAGCTAAAACACAAGTAAAAGAGAACAAATAAGTGGTCAAAATCCCTACTTATCAAGCTGCATCTTCACCGTCGGGGTCCCCTTCGCTCTCGGACCCGCTCATGCTCTCGGCTTCATCATCATCAGAGGAGGAGGACAGTGCCTTAGCATCGGATTCGAGCTCTTTGGCACTTTTTATCTCATCAATGAGATCGAAGCCTCGAGCATGGATCTCCTCGAGGGTTTCCCTCCGAGATTGGCACTTGGAAAGCTCGGCAACCCAATATGCTCGAGTTTGGGCAGCATTGGTAATTTCCTTTGCTTGGGCTTGAGCGACTTCAGCATCAGACCAGTAAATGGCCGTGATCACCTCCGCATCAGCCTTGGCATTTTCAGCCTCAAATTTAGCCTTTGCGAGTTCGGTGGCCAACTGAGCTTAAAGCTCCTCAATTTTGTTGGCATGTGCCGAGTTCTTCTCTTTCAAGCCGTGGAGCTGGTTTTTAGTCGATGATAACTGAGCTTGAGCAGTTTCCTTCTCTGAGGCAAGGCGGTCCATATTTTTCTTCCACGCTAAGGTCTCTGCCTTCACCATATTTACCTCTCCTCGGAGCCGCTCGATCATCTCGAGCTTCAGCTGAACCTGTGAGTTCAAATTGTTAGCCACCACTCCCGAACCGATTCCATGAGCTTCTAAGATTTTTATTACTTGATTAGTCATATCGCTTTTTTCTTTCTGATCCATGGCTAGCTCAGCTCGGATATCCTTGATTTCTTCTTCTTTTTGCCCACTGAGAAGTTCAAGGGCATTCTTCTCCTCGGTAAGCCTTTGAATGTCGGCCTCGTACC
Organism: Nicotiana paniculata; assembly: GCA_005239505.1. NCBI lineage: Eukaryota > Viridiplantae > Streptophyta > Magnoliopsida > Solanales > Solanaceae > Nicotiana > Nicotiana paniculata. Next base: position 38,320 of record ML321867.1, on the reverse strand, counting down.
GGCTAAATTCTGCTCGAGACCTAGAAAATGCCTCATGATGAAGCACCAAGGCCTACACAGATATAATGAAAGAAATTAGACAAAGAGAAAAATGCAAGTATGATAACAACAAGGGAAGTTAAGGCTTACCGGATTCAAGGCTTGTTGTGCCTCATTGAAGAGGCACAGTGCTCCCACTTCATCCATCAGGGCTTGGTCTTCCTTTGTAATAAGACCATGAAGATAACTAGCCACCCCCATGAGGGCAGCAAGAACTCGTGCATCCTCCAGGATGGAGATAACGATCGTTCATTTGATCCCGGGATAGACATAGGGGCCGGGAACTGATAGGTCAGTCTGAAACTCGACGAGGTTCCACCTGAATCCTTCCTCGATATTTCCAAGTCACTCAGGCCGACGACATCTTCGATCTCGACAAAATAACGACGGAAGGGGTCCTCCCCTCCGTGGGCTCCCTCTGCATCGGGAGTCTTCATGGCTTGAGCCTCCCGAATCGTCTCCTCGGAAAATGAAGGGAGGGACGGGGAGTCTCAAACTTCTATTGCCCCAAGTGGGTCTTTTGGGGCATTATTTTCATCTCAGGTTGCCTCGAGACTGACCTCCACAGCCGATTCCACTACTTTTTTTCCTCGAGATAAGGCATCTTCAGCCTTTGCCAATTGGAGGACTCCACCCGAGTCTCCTCCCGAGGCCCGGTCAGCTCGGGGCAGAATGTTTTTGGCTCCTACCGGCTTGGCAGCCTTTTGAGCCTCAGTGTTCATCTTTACTCGGGCCACCAGCCCGGAGTCTTCTTCTTCTTCTTATTCCTCCCTTAGGAGTTGGGCTGACCCTGCAGACAGAGGAACGAAATTTTGTTTTGGCCTACGAGCCACCCTCTTCTTAGGTTCTGGATCCTCGGAGGTCGAGGTCCTTTTTCTCTTTTTCTCTTTTACCGGCTTCAGGACCAGGATCGAAGTTTCCTATTCTCCAGATGGAGGCCTCATGACTGCATCTTTGTCGAGACCTGCAGGAAAAGAAATTGAGTAAGTATTGGAAGAGTGTTTTAACCAAATCACCAAATACATGAAAAGGGCTTACCATGATTTTTGGCTTCCCACCGGCCTTTCGATAAGTCGCGCCATGCGCGCTCAACATACGTTGAAGTCGATACTAGGTCCCTAACCCAGCTCTCGAGGTTAGGAATTGCACCGGGCATCCAAGCAGCCGCTGCACTTGGAAAAAGAATGTCAATGAGAAAAATTGAGGAAGGAAAATAACAAACAGAAACTAATAATGGGACCGTACTTACGTTTCACATTCCACTTCTCGGGAAAAGACATCTTCTCGATAAGAATCAGGTCCGAAGTATTCAATCGGACAAATCGACTCATCCAGCCTCGATCTTTGTCCTCGTCAATGCTGGAGATGAAAACCTTGGTGGCCCGACACTGGAGTTTTATTAGCCCACCTCAGTAAAGTCGGGGGTTGTATAACCTGATGAGGTGGTCGAGGGTGAAGGGGAACCCGTCGACTTTGCTCGCAAAGAATCAGAGTAATATTACGATCCTCCAGATGGAGGGATGGATTTGCCTAAGGGTCACCTGGTACTTTCTACAGAAGTCCATGATGATTGGATAGAGGGGGCCCAACGTGAAAGGATAAGTGTAAACACTCAAGAACCCTTCCACGTGGGTGGTAATATCCTCCTCTGGGGCCGGTATCACTACCTTTTTTTTTTCCTGCCAGTTGCAATCCTTCTTCACTTTTTCGAGGAAATTCTAAGGTATCGGGCATATGTATCTCGATACCGGCTCGCAACGACCGGGGAGCGATGAGGTTGTCTTGATCTTGAAATCGAAACTGATAACACCCTCCGGGAATACATTCCTCAAGGCGTGGTTCCGCCGGTGCTTTCCCGCCGGCCGACTGAGAGGATGAAGCAGTTTCCTTTTGTGGCACAGTCATTGTCGTTTTTGCCATTTGGTTTTGAGGTTAAAGAAAGATGAAGATGATGAGATTTGGTGTTTTAAGAAGAGCTTAACGGTGAAACTTGAAGATTTGCAGATGAAGAACTTGAAAAATGCAAAGAGCTTTGAAGGTTAGAGTAGAAGAGGCTGAAAGTAAAGTCTGAAAGGATGGAAAATAGGCCTATTTATGGATTTCACGGCGACGGTTCAAAGTTGCTAGTGGCCGACCGTCAACTGACACACATTAATAACCTAGGGAACTGTACTGATGGGATGTTTCGGTCACCTCTGTCGCTTACGTCACAGAGATGACGTCATGACAGGTCGAGGTAAAAATCGAAGGCTCAATTCATTTTTTGTCATTACACTCCAAAAAATGAGGGGGTTATTTGTATATGGTTAAAATCGGGCCCACCCAATTTTACTGATTAACCGAGAACAGGAGGATGGATCGAAGATCGGCTCCGTAATAGATCAGCCCGAGGCATGAGGATAAGGTATCGAGTTCGGGATTCGAGGTACCTGTCGAGATCGAGACCAATAGCGATCGAGACCAAACGGGATAGACATCGAGCAAGACCGAAGATAACATAATAACATAAAGGCGAGATATTCGTGATGGTTGATGATCATGGCGGAAATATCGGAATGGATCAAATCAAGAACGGTTATTTAGCTAATCATGAGATTTCCTCCTGTAATTAAAATTGTACCATAAGTAGAATTCCTCTACTATAAAAAAAGGGGAGTTATAATCATTTGTAAGACATCTTATTCTCGTCACATCAAAACAATATAATACTCTTTCTCTCTGAAACTCTCTTGTTCATCACCTTATTTCATTTTTCATAATTTATTTCTCACTCAGTTTGAGGGTGTCCAACTCGGCGGCTGAATTGCATCTCAATGATGGTTTGCTTTACTTTATTGTTAATTTCTATTATTAATCATCGCATTTATCAATTGATATAAGGTAAAATCACGTGTTCTTATCACATATAAGTTTAATTGTTATTCGATTTTAAGGATAAACAAAGATATATATACTCTAAAAAAAATTGTGATTAATTGGATACAAAACTGTGATTTATTGATTTGATGTAAATATGGATTCTAAGCGAATTTTTATCCTGAAATCGGTGTCGTAGAAAGAGAGTAGCTCATGCAAAAGAATAAAATTCCAATATTAGAAGTCAGAACAGCTCATTTCCTTTCACCGTACTACTTAGTTATCCATTTTTTTGGCACTTGTTGAAGTTTTTGTTATCAAAACCCGCAATAATGAACCATCGACAGGTCATCTGTGTGCTCGATTGTCAGTCATCATTTAACTAATAAAACGTCACTCTTTAATCTTCATTCTGAAAAAACAATCGCCTTTCACGTTCTCTACTCTTTGTGTCTCCTCGTTATAAAGTACAAATAGACACTACAAACAACAGCCATTTTAATACAATTCTTAGTTTCCCAACTCAGATTCCTAAGATATTCATTTTCATCTTTTTCTCTGTTCCGAGTTGCTACTGAGTCAGAATCCGAGTTCATCCAAAAAAAAAGTTTCAGCTATGGCATCACTTGGGTTGGCTCAACGAATCAGAATTGGACTTGATGGTAACTCGGGTGTTGAATTTCCTATGATGGGTCGGCCCCGTAGGTCCTTGAGCTCGAATTACGGTAGAAGCCGAGTTGGGTTCAGAATTATGGCCTCAGAGGGTCAGTCTGTGGAGCCCGATCTCAGTGTTACTGTTAACGGTTTGAAAATGCCCAACCCATTCGTTATCGGGTCGGGTCCTCCTGGGACCAACTATACAGTGATGAAAAGAGCCTTTGATGAAGGCTGGGGTGGTGTTATCGCCAAAACGGTAAAGCTTTTCGATATTAATACTTCTTTATTTTTAGTGGTGGATCTATTGCCAGTTGTTATCTGTTACTCTATCACTTCTATTAAAATTCGATTTACGTGTAGTAAATATAAGAAGAAACTAAATTGAGCTATTGTTTGCAACTAACTTGGGATTATCCGAGTGAATCTAATGAATTTACAGAATCTTCTTTGTTAGTCCGTGTTGCATGGGTCATTCAAAATGGCAGCTGCACCAGTGTTGGATCCCCCAAAAATACATTTAGGAGAATTCTATTTTTGGAGGATCCGACAGGTATGCGGCAGCATTTTTGGAGGATCCCAGCTGTAAGGTGTTCTGACATTGAAGATCATCTATGTAGGATCCTGGATCAAGATGTTTGGAGTAATAAGCAACTTGTTATGTAGTTGTTCTTCATCTGCTAGTTCTAGACCAGGTTAACCTTAAAAAGATGTTATCATTTATCAATGTAAAGTGTAATCAAACTTTTTACTTTTAAAAAGATGTTTGTTGTCCACGGAAAAGTGATCTAACACTTTTTACTTACTTATTTCAAAGTATGAGAAGAGTGAATATTTATTTATTTTCCTAGTTAAGTTAACGATTATCATTAAATCATTCTTAACGATTTAATGACTTAATGATAGAATAATCGGTTCTCTTGACTTTCAAGATGGTCGTTCAAACTTGAGTTGGTGACAGAAATGCCGTTGAATATCTTATTAGAAGCATGCCTTTCTCGTTCTGTTTTATGCCGAATGCAATTTTTTTCCTCTTTAACCAATTTGTTTTCTTCACTCAGGTGTCTTTGGAAGCTGATAAAGTTAAAAATGTGACCCCAAGATATGCTAAATTAAGAGCAGGAGCAAATGGTTCTGCCAAAGGACAAATTATCGGGTGGCAGAATATTGAGCTTATAAGTGATCGACCTCTGGAAACAATGCTGAAAGAGTTTAGGCAATTGAAAGAAGAATATCCAGATAGGATACTTATTGCTTCTATCATGGAAGAGTACAACAAATCTGCTTGGGAGGAACTTATTTACAGAGTTGAGGAAACTGGAATTGTAAGCATATGCGAGGACTTAATGAATAAGATTTTATTCTGCATTATAGTAGTGTTGTCATGCTGATTATCTTGAGTTGCTATAACTGTCTCTGTATTGATTCTGTTTTACAGGATGCCATTGAGATCAACTTCTCATGCCCTCATGGTATGCCAGAACGTAGAATGGGTGCTGCTGTTGGTCAAGATTGCGATCTCTTGGAGGAGGTTTGTGGCTGGATTAATGCTGTAGCCACAGTTCCAGTTTGGGCAAAGATGACCCCTAATATCACTGACATTACAAAGGTATTTCGGCATGGCATTTTCAGCAAAGATGATAGATTACTAAAATGTTCAAAACATGATCCAATTTGGTCATAACTCTCCTCTACATCATGCTGTACTCTTTCTGTATTACTAAAACATTCTCGCAATTAAAACCAAAAATAGGGGGAAATTGCAGTGTGGGGCTTGTATACGCTGTTAGTTTTGTGGAAGATGGATTGTCCGTCTTTCCTCGCTAGATCAACCTGATGACGTGGCATAATTTCTTTTGCCAGTCATTCCATCTTACAACATTTGTGACCCCTTTACGTGTTTGGAGATTAAGCTCGGTATTGGTTGCAAGATCCCTCTATTGCAGTTTCCAATCATAGAAAAAGGAATAAAGATAAGTTCTTTACCAATTTGAATGAAGTCGAGAATGACTGTTAAAGGACTTGAGAAGTATGGTAATTGTGTGTTCTTAGAGCTATCAGATGATTATTTTTTTGGCATGTAAAAGGACCACCTTGGCTTGAAATAGTGTGACTTTTGTCATCATTAGTAGTCTCTATGTCTGGATTAAACCATTTTCACTTCCCTTTCCTACTGTAATTATGTCCTCCCACTAGTTTGTTGTTCGCTCATGGGTGACAAGTATCAGCATTCTGTTGTGTACGAATTATGTCTTCTGTGTCTAATTTCTGTCCCTTGGATTATAGCCGGCTAGGGTGTCTCTTAACCAAGGGTGCGAGGGAGTATCTGCCATAAATACAATCATGAGTGTTATGGGAATCAATCTTAACACCTTAAGGCCCGAGCCTTGTGTTGAGGGGTTAGTATCTCTACATTGACAAATATGCTGAATTCAAATTTTCTGCTTTTAATTATGATCCCCGGCAATTCATTTTCTACTGTTTACCTTAGATACTCTACTCCTGGAGGCTACTCAGCAAAGGCAGTGCACCCGATTGCTCTTGCAAAAGTAATGAACATTGCACAGATGATGAAGTCAGAATTTGGAGATAAGGACTATTCACTCTCTGCTATTGGAGGAGTCGAGACAGGTGGTGATGCCGCTGAGTTTATTCTTCTCGGAGCAAATACTGTACAGGTTGGATTAGAAAGTGACATTTTTCTGTCTGTTTGTGACTATACAAATTGGGGCAAAATCTCCTTGGCCTAAACCAAATTAGGACTTTTTCTCGTCCGCTTCCAACTTTTCCTAAATAAAAACTTCTTCTGAGTTGTGATCTTAGTGACACTTCAGTAAAATGGGGAAGAGAGTTACTAAACTAGGCATTTCAAGCTAGACTCATGGGCAACTCCTTTTAATTTCTTTGTTTGTTCATTTCTCTTTTTTTCTTTCTGTCCTTTCCTGCATGACATTATCTTGGAATGACAAAGTCTTTATTGGTTTATTATGTAGGTTTGCACTGGTGTCATGATGCATGGATATGGACTTGTCAAAACATTGTGCTCTGAGCTCAAAGATTTCATGAGAAAGCACAATTTTTCATCAATAGAAGATTTTAGGGGGTAATCTCTCTCTCTCTATCTCACACACACACTCACTCACTCACTCACTCACTCACTGAGAGACACTAGATCCATTCAAAAGAAGAAGAAAGAATTAACGCTCAGCTGGAATATCAAGAACTAGGTTGCATTATTTTTTGTTGTTTGCTTGACCAAGTGGGGTTCATTCTAGTCCAACACGGACCTAAAACAGGTCAAAGAAAAAACTAGAATTTAACCATATTTAGTTCTTAACTCAAAATTAACGAAACCAGTCACTCTCAGATATTTGGTTCTGTGGTTTCCTTAAGTTTACCCAACACTTGACCTTTTCCATTGCTTTTTGTTTATAATTTGGATATGTATTGCATGCAGGTCGTCACTTGAGTACTTCACAACCCACACGGACTTGGTTAAAAGGCAGCAAGAAGCAATACGCCAAAGGAAAGCCATTAAGAAAGGTTTACTATCTGACAAAGACTGGACAGGAGATGGTTTTGTGCAAGAAACTGAAAGCATGGTTTCCAACTAGACCTGTAAATTTCTAATTACACCTTTCTTCTCGTACTATACATGAATAAATCAATCCCTTTCATATATCTTATTATTGGATTGGTGTATAGTGACTTTGACCTCTTTGTAGTTCTTTCCCTACATTTCACAACCATTTTCATTTATTTTTCTTTTAACTTGATTTAAAATACTTGTGTTGATGATGAAGAATCCCAGAATTCGTTTCCTTGCTTCGTCGCTTCTGTTTTCAGTTATTCAAAGAATGATGTTTTAAGCATCTCTATATGCCAGTCATCTATCTTTAGCCTAGTCATCCTCGTTTGTTATTGAAAAGGGAATCCAGCCAATAACTTCTTACTACCTGTCTTCATTACTACACGAATTAATTATACTCCTAATGATAAAAGCTCTCGAAACCTTAGCAATTTAATTATGAACTCTTACCATTTAGCAGTTTGTCTCTGTTACACCAGAAGAGCCATTTTACAATTAGATAATTCTATACAAAATGTATATTTGGATACTTTCTTTTTCCTTTTTTTTCTCATATAGGAGGTAAAAGATATGGATCCTTACTGGATTCAATGTTAAATACAAAATAAGAAATGCTTTGCATATACATGTTTTTTGCCCACAATACACTAAACTAGCACCCGCTATATCGTGTTTGATTAATATTCCTCATTGTGGAGGAGGCTAACAGTATCTAGATGCAGACAGTCTGTATATTCCCCTTAGTATACCCACGTTAGTCTACTTCAATTGGTAGTATTTTTAACCTTAAATTCTAAAAAAGGGTTGTCGCACGAATCAAATTGCTGCATAACATTCCCCGTATGTTAAATTATGTTACATAACATGTTATATGATGATAAGTTTTGTAAAGACGGAACCAATTATACCACAATATGGCGTGGAGAGGCGGAGAAGAAGTGGAAGCTCCTGAATTCATAGTGTTGATTATACATAATTGATGATATTCATCATTATTCTTAAATCTTTAGCTTGCTTAAACATAAGCAATATGCTTACTGCCCGTGAAGTTTTCCTCTTAGCTCACAAATTTTAAATATGTTATTTTCCCCCCCAATCGCTTGCAGTTTCTCATCTGATGATTGATCAGAAGGCCTCGAATGAGGCTATTTTGAAGGGCAATAAGGGGCCAACCAGAAGAAATCAAATAACAGTATAAAGTGTGAAGTGATGCTTATTAAATCGGTCACTTCAAAACAAATAAGCACGTAATTTAAATAGTATTAGTGTTCCTAAGATTGTGTTATGGCGAACTTGGAATGCCTTCTAAGTCTATAGTCTTATAAAAATAGTAATGCAACATTCCCTCTTTAGTTATCGTGAAATTTCGCAGAGCTCTTCTCTATGAAGAATGCCTTCTCGTTCTTCGTCCATTCATATTCAATAAAGAAAGAACTTCTCTCGAGTGTTTGGTCAGGCTTGCTTAGGCCGAGTAAGCAACGGAAGCTAGTAGTTTTGAATTTTAATATTCAGACTGGTCATTTTCGAATTTTCTGTATTTTAACTAAGTTAAAAAAGCACGGGCTAGCCAGTTTTCGGACTAGTAATTGAAAAATATCCAGCATTTGCAAAGTTATTGAAAAATAACAACTATTTTGCTCAAACACGGAAAGTTCCAGCATAATATACTGGAGATTGGTGCACCAGTGTATGGACATCCAGCATATTATGCTAGTACTCTAGCACACGGAAAGTTCCAGCATAATATACTGGAGATTGGAGCACCCGTGTATGAGCTTCTAGTATATTATGTTGGAAGTTCACATGTAAAAAATTTGAAGTCCAGTATATTATACTGGAATATTTTTTGAATTTTGAACAGTGTTTTCGTTTAGATTTATCGTGACATAAAAAATGGCTAAATTTCGATTACTTTTGAAACTGTGTATATTTATCAATTACCACTTGTAAATCTGACTATTTTTGAATTTCATCTTATAACTAAATGGGCTATTTGTGCTACTAATTGTAATAAGGAATTTTTACCTCATTTAGCAAAGGTTGATACCTTATTTATTTTAAATAAATATCCTTTTAAAAATTATATTTCATAACTATCTTTTGATTTTTATAGCCAAATATCCATTTATGGTTATCTCTTATCCTTAAGCCATAAATTACTCTTTGTATTATTTTTCTCTCTCATTTTTTCAGATTTTCTCCACCCTCTCTCTCAACGCCAATCTTTCTCCATGAATACACCCACGATTCTCCACTGATTCATCTCCATTGTCTCGCGAAATTTTCATTGTCAGTGGGCTGGGGCTCTGAATCAATGTCGAAATCAATTCCTAGAGAGAAAGATAGAGGTTCAAAATCTGCTATTGAAAGGTAAATTGAGGGAAATTTGAAAGGAAATCACGAAGATCCACCCCATCCTGATGGTCGTTGCTTTGACGTCGGCCGAGTACGGTTTTCCGCATGATTTTATATCGCAAGTCATCTTTACCAAGCCGCACATCTTCATTAAATCATAAGGAATTTTCTTTCGTTCTTGTGCCAAATTTTGAGAGTTTCGAGTCAGAATCACGAACCCTCTCAACGAGACGATATTAGGGTTGTTCTTGAACAAAGACGACGAAGTTTGGGGCTGAGCAACTTGAAGAGTCTTATACCTTTTTTTTTCATTGTATTTAAATGTATCTCGCTGTATTCTATGTATTTCATTGTATTCATTATTTTTTTAACGTATCTCGCTGTATTCCATGTATTTCATTGTATTCCCTGTCTCGCTATATTCCATGAATGTATTCATATATATATTTTTTAATTAATATAATTTAGGTATTCATATGTATATATGTATTCATATATTTTTACATTATAGATGATTTGCTATACTTCATGTATTCAATGTATGTTTTTTTATGTATTTAACTATATTCAATGTAGTTATATAATCTCAATATATAAAGCTATTTGTAAAGATACAATTAGAAAATATTTTAGTAAAGATACTACTAAAAAAAATAAAGGATTGATTGAATATCTGAAGATTGCTATGTTTTTGGGGTGTTTTTCAGTTGAGAATCCTTTTTATAACTAGAAATACTAATTTTGTGTGTTATAATTGAGTTTGTTGAGTTATATTATGAGTCTATTGTGTTAATTGATTCATTTTCCGTTTAAAAACAGTTGAATAGACCATGATTTGTGCTATTTACGTTACTGTATTCACAAATACATATCGTGAATATAATCGAATACAATAATTGTCTAGCTGGAATCCCCGTTTCACGCCGAATTTTGCTATCGTATTCATCAATAGGATAACTTAAGTACATGGAATACACTCTAAAAAAACTGAAAATATAATTATAGAAAGTAATATAGTAAATAGTAGTTACAACTAGCTAATAACCACTAAACAATAGTGTTTTGTGAAAATTTCTCTACAAATAATTATCGTCGAAAAAAAAAAAAAAAGATGCCGGGGGATCTAAGGTATTATCGTAATTAAACGAAAAACAAGTGGCAGACGTTGTCATCGCAAGTTATATATAACTAAGATCATGACACTCCAGCTCTGCCTACTGAAATTAGGGTTTGTCATCCGCAGCTCCTCTTAACCATCGCCTCATCATCCCCTTCCCCAATTCCCCCAACGCAGTTCTAACCTTCCCTTCCCAACATGGCTGTCGGGTATTTCTCTTTAACGCTCATATCATGTTTCTGATTCATTTTTTTCTGTTTAATTCTAATGTTATTTTGTTGTTCCATTGTACAGCAAGAACAAGAGGATTTCCAAGGGAAAGAAGGGAGGAAAGAAGAAGGCGTAAGTAGCATTTAACACGTTATTCATTTGTCCGTTTGTTGTGTTGTGTGTAACGTGGGTAATACTTATGTTGTGTGTGTGTGTGTGATTGTTGGAATGCAGGGCGGATCCGTACGCAAAGAAGGATTGGTATGATATTAAGGCACCATCAGTTTTTGATATCAAGAATGTTGGCAAAACCCTCGTTACTAGGACTCAGGGTACCAAGGTCTTTATCCCCCCTCTCCCTTTTTGTCTGTGCTTTGTTTTGTCCTTTACATTTCTTTCTACCTTGCGTTTGTTGATTTTGCTATATCATTTATTTTAAGTGCGTCTCGGTTATCTGTTTAGTTCTAAATTACAAGGATGACTAATTGATTAAAGTTATACTTAAATGACATTATGGTGAAGAAATGTTTGTTTGACTTGGTGTAGGAGAGAACTGTTGGTTATTGGTAGTTAGTGTTTGGCTGTTTGTTAAGTTATACATAAATACTAAAATCTGAGAGTGTCATGTTGTGACAGTATTTACACTTATAAATATGTGGATGTGTTATATGAGAAATTTGGTCGGAAAATTCTGTTGGTCAATGCATCCTGAACTTTAGTTGAATTGGTGATTTGGAAATTTAAATCAATGTTGCTAGTCGCATAGGGTTAATTTCTCCTATAACTTCTCATAGAGATGTACATTTATCTTGCAACTAAGCAACAATTCAATAAGGTTCTACGACTTTTATCTTTAAAATGGTGGGAGAACTGTTTTTGTTGCGGCTGTATGTTTTCTTTTCTTTAAAATGGCTGGAGGACCACATATCTAGAGTATTGTTTTGTACTAGGTTTACTCTGTTTCATGTTATATTTGATCTGCCTGCTTTTCTTGGGTCTATTTACTGTGCTCCACTAAAAAAGATAAAACTTCTATATTTCATCTTATTTATCCTAAGAAAACACAGTTGTAATTGCAATTTCAATAGAATAATTATGTGCTTATTTTCCTCTCAGATTGCCTCGGAGGGCCTAAAGCATAGAGTATTTGAAGTAAGTCTGGCTGATCTTCAAAAGGATGAGGATCAGGCTTTCAGGAAGATCAGGTTGAGAGCTGAGGATGTGCAAGGAAAGAACGTCCTCACAAACTTCTGGGTAAGATGATTCTTTTAGACAATCACATGTTTGCGTTGCTGGAGGTAAACACTAGTGTAGATTGAGTTCTAACTTTGTTTAGTAATTACAGGGAATGGATTTCACAACAGACAAGTTGAGGTCACTGGTTCGCAAATGGCAGACTTTGATTGAGGCCCATGTGGATGTCAAGACTACCGACAGCTATACCCTGAGGATGTTCTGCATTGCTTTTACAAAGAAACGTCCAAACCAGCAGAAGCGTACCTGTTATGCTCAGAGCAGCCAGATCCGTCAGGTTTGTAGTATTTTCAACTTGGTGTTGTCTTCTGCACATACATGCTTATGGTTGTCAGCATATCTCGCAAGTTCTCACAACCATACCTTTAATGTTGTCTCAGATCCGTAGGAAGATGGTTGAGATCATGAGGAACCAAGCAAGTTCATGTGACCTGAAGGAGTTGGTTGCCAAATTCATCCCCGAATCAATTGGCAGAGAGATTGAGAAAGCAACTTCAAGCATCTTTCCCCTACAAAATGTTTATATCCGAAAAGTCAAGATCCTTAAGGCCCCAAAGTTTGATATTGGCAAGCTGATGGAGGTATGTTATGTGTCTGTTCTTTGATGTATTGATTTAAACAGGATGCATGCAAGGTTTACCATTGGATTCATATTGTATACCAGCAGCTATTGGGTTATTAACTGCGAGTTATTCTTGTAGGTTCATGGTGATTATTCAGAAGATGTTGGTGTGAAGTTGGATCGGCCAGCTGACGAGACAGTAGCAGAGGCAGAACCCGAGGTTCCTGGAGCGTAGACTTGTTTCATCCTTCTGAAGTATGTGATCTAATATGGTGATAGTCTTTAGAGCCTCACATTGCTTAAGTTGAGTTTTGTTGTGACAGTCTCAAAATTTTGCTTCTTGTTCGTTGCCTATGTTTGATTTATACAGTATCATAGGACCAAGATATTGCTTCAGCAGCTATCTATCTACTGCTAATTCTGCCCCTTTGTGTTTTACTTTGAAACTTGGTTAGTCGTGCTATCTTTTATAGATTTCGACAGCTGCAAATTTTTGGAGTTTGCAGTCAATAGTAGTACTCCTTATGGTAAAAACTTGTTTCTTGGAACAATGACCTTTTTGGTTTCGACTATGAAGTCTTTTTGCCCGTTGAGTTAGCACAGCATTTTAACTACTTTTTCTATTTGGCCATGCTTTTGGGAAGTCGAGTGTTTTTAGAAGTTCCTATTTTAGATTATTTGGGGGGAAAATTAGGAAAAGCTTAAGTGCTTTTGAGTTAGCAGAAGAATTGTTTTCAAAGACCTTGAGTATTTTTGAAATGTTTACAAAGCACAAACCGCTACGATTGATGAAAATGTTTTTTAATATCCAAATGTAAATTGTTACTCTATAAAGTTGATGAGAAGTACTTTTCAAAATAAACCAATTTTATAAGCTTTAGCAATCGATGATGAGTTTTGTGTATCATATAATGTCGAGAAGTTTACAAAGAGCAGAGTTAGGATTTGAATCTTATGGGTCGAGATTATAATTCCTAAGTTATTGGGTTTCAACTTAATAATTGGCATAATATTTATTGGATTTTTTAATACAAATATAATATTTGAACAAAAGCTATCGAATTCAACCCGCAACCAACATTATGGCACCGCCCAAGTTTACACAAGTGAATCAAGGTATTTTTCCCCACTAATCAGGCATTCTGTCACCTTTATATAACATCAAATAGCTAGGTAAGTGATTATATTCCAATCTCTCAAGACACTTTAAGACATTTATGGAGATACTATGAGACATTTCTAATCATAATTTTCATGGGATCCTTTATCTTTACTGGCAAAATTAACCCAAACCTATTTGACCCATCCAAATTTAACGGGTTTGGGCTAGAACGATTTTAAAAATGTGTTGTTTCGGGCTAGCTCAAGTTAACCCATAAAAAGGTAAAAATTGTGCGGGCACCCTATTTGGTCGCCCCCATTTAACCTATACCCGTTTTTTAAAAAACTTTTAACTTGTACCAACTTTTTAAATAACTTCAGCTCCTCTTTAGCTCGCTAAGGTCGCCAGTTATAAAGACAAAACTTCAGCATACGGGGCTGAAATTCCCCAGTTACAAAGACAAAGTTTGTAAGACAACAACTTCAGCATACGGGGCTGAAGTTCCCCAGTTACAAAGACTAAATTTCAGTTCTAGAGCTGAAGTTCCCCAGTGTAACTGGGGCTGGGGAACTTCAGCTCGTATGCTGAAGTTTTTGTCTTTATAACTGGGGAACTTCAGCCTCGTATGCTGAAGTTCCCCATGTACACAGACAAAAACTTCAGCTCTAGAGCTGAAGTTCCCCATTTACTAGAGCTGAAGTTCGCAAGCTACTTTAAGCCCGTCTACTAGAATGCTGAAGTTTTGCGTGATTGACTTTGCTACTTTAGCGCTACATGCTGAAGTTATGCGCAAAAGCGGGTACAAATGCAAATTTTTTTACAAAGCGAGTATAAGTTAAAATGTGACACAAAAAATAAGTACGGATACAAAAGCCCCCGTAAAAAGTCATCAGACCAAATAGACCCACGACGATGTCCAATATTGACTTATGAAAGTGGTAAATCTTAGAGTTCTATCATGACCCATGTGCTGGAAAATACAAAATACAAAACACTGCGCATTTTTTTTGCCTAGACAAACTATCTCGTTAACTTATGCATCATATACTAAACTTGTACGACCACCATATCGTGTTTTATTAGTATTCCATATAGTGGAGGCTAAAGAGTATCTACATACAGACAATCCGCATATTCCCCTAATTATACCCAAGTAGTCTACTTCAAATGGTAGTACTTTTACCTTAAAGGGTTGTCACACGAATCAAATTGCTGCATAACATTCCCCGTAGATTAAATTATGTCGCACAACATGTTACCTGCTGATTTTTTTTGTAAAGATGGAACGAATTGTACCACAGTATGGCTTGGAAGGCGGGGAAGAAGTGAAAGCTCATGATTCTTAGTGTTGAATATACTAGACGATGAAATTCATATGAGATTCATCATTTTTTTAATCTTTAGCTTGCCTACATAAACAATATGCTTACTGCCCGTGAAGTTTTCCTCTTAGATTATTACAGGGGAATAAATTAAAGTAATAGAAAATTGTCTTAGAAACCGCATACAAATACGTGGCGGTAATATAAAAGCGAGAAAGAAATTAAGACCTTTCAAAACGGGCCAAATGAATCTTAACTTGCCACAGTACATGAATGGCACATGAATATTTAGGATAGACTTCCACAATGTAAAACAAAAGTTCATGTTGGTTGGAATTGATGAATACATGTTCTCGTTGTAACAAAAAATAAATCATTAAACTTTCTGAAATATAAATAGAAATAAAAAGCTAATAATACCAGTTTAACAAAATAAATTCTAAAAAACAGTATAAAAATAAATCAAGTCCACTGAATGCACAATGTGTCCTTAAGAAAATTATTCTCCTAAAGTACCCGAGGTGTTGGAATATTATCCTCCTAGGATAGAACGATTTAACTCACCAGCGTATTGGTACCAAAAACTCCGGTGAACGGCGAACCATACAATGGTCGTAAAACACACTAGAAAATATTGTGTAGAAGAAGAAGAAGATAATCAGAAAATTTTGTAAGTAAAAATTCTGGGATTCAAGGCATATTTATAGACCATTTGGCACTGATTCTGAAAAGGATTACAATCTTTCAGAACAACCAAAGTTGTTAGAACAAGTGGGAATATTGCGGGAAAAAAAAAAAAATAGAAAACGGATTTAAAAATAATCCGGAAAAAAAAACGGGCCGGACCGAACCAGGTCGAGGTTCATGGGTTATTCAAGATTGAATTTTCGTTAATTAATTAAATAATCGAAAGAAATTTTGTCCAAAAAGATTAATCAATCAATCTTTTACCAAATTCGAATCCTAAGCCGAAGCCGAGCCGAGCGAGCGACGACGATGACGGCGCGAGGCTTGCCTTCATCTCAACTCTTTAAGAGCTAGAAGAAGAGCAATTGTATATATACTCGTCAAAAGTCTTTTTCAATTGTATATATACTCGTCAAAAGTCTTTTCTTCCTCCAATATGAGACAACGTCCCTTTGCCAAGGAGGGAAATTCAAATATTTCATTTTTCCTTCATTTCCCATTTACCCTCTTTAAGCTACACCAAGCTTAAAGCCCAACAATCCCCACATGAATGAGGAATAGCTATAAAATAAAGGAATGCACAGGCGCGTGTGTGTTTTACATGCAAGAATTAATTGCATATGGATAAGTATGCTTCCTTTTGAACTTTCCGTAGTGAACTTATATCGGATATACTCGGTCAATCGGTAGATTTGACATCTTTGAACCGTCGAGCTTTGTTGTATACCTAGATAACATAAGTCACACAATCAATCCTTAACCATCTATAGTTCTCACGGTTGTATTCGTTTCAACCATGAACACCGCCTAGTTTCATGAGTGCTTAGAGAATGGGTCTTTACTTTCATTCTCCTTGAAGCGGCTTACACTTCACACTCACATAGGTGATTCCTAAACGTGTAATCCTATAGACATACTATCTGGTCATATCCTCCAGACTTAGCAAATCATTAAAAAGCTTTAAGCTTTATTGACTCATAAAAAAACCTTAATGCTTTACTTCGATTCTTGAACATTGTCTTCATCACGAGAATGTGTTGAGTTATTTGACAATGTTGAACCGTCATTCATAACTTTTTTTGATATCTTTGAACCAAGATCTTGAGATATCCAGTCTGCTAGGTAGAGTTACCGCCATGATGACTTGTCCTAGGCCTTAACCCCATTCCCTTTGATGATCTTTCAACTGCCTCTCTAGATAGGCCTTTTGTAAGTGGATCCGACACGTTATCTCTTGACTTTACGTAGTCAATTGTGATAACACCACTAGAGAGTAGTTGTCTAACGGTATTATGTCTCCGTCGTATATGACGAGATTTTTCGTTATACATAACGCTCCCTGCCCTGCCTATTGCCGCTTGACTATCACAATGTATACAAATAGGTGCCAAAGGTTTGGGCCAAAATGGAATATCTTCCAAGAAATTCCGGAGCCATTCAGCTTCTTCACCGGCCTTATCTAAAGCTATGAATTCATATTCCATTGTAGAGTAGGCGATACACGTTTATTTGGATGATTTCCAAGACACTGATTCATCCCCAATTGTGAAAACATACCCACTCGTGGAACTTCAGATGATCCGGTGATTCAATTTGCATCACTATATCCCTCGATCATGGAGGGATATTTGTTATAATGCAAAGCATAATTTTGGGTATGTTTCAAATACCCCAAAACTCATTTCATTGCCATCCAATGTATTTGATTGGGATTACTTGTAAACCGACTCATTTTGCTAATAGCACATGCTATATCAGGTCGTGTACAATTCATGATATACATTAAACTTCCAAATACTCTTGCATAGTCCAGTTGTGAGTCACTTTCACCTTCATTCTTTTGAAGTGCATAACTCACGTCAATTGGAGTCTTGGCAATTTTGAAATCCAAATACTTGAACTTGTCAAGTACCTTTTCAATGTAGTGAGACTGTGATAATGCTAGACCTTGTGGAGTCTTGTGAATTCTGATTCCTAAGATCACATCAGCAACTCCTAAGTCTTTCATGTCGAATTTTCTAGCTAACTTGCGCTTTGTAGCATTTATATCTGCCATACTTTTGCTCATTATCAACATGTCATCAACATATAAACAACAATGACTTTATGACCTGAAGTGTTTTTAATGTAAACACATTTGTCACACTCGTTGATTTTAAATCCGTTTGCCAACATTGTTTGGTCAAATTTGGCATGCCATTCTTTGGGTGCTTGTTTAAGTCCATAAAGCGACTTAACAAGTTTGCACACTTTCTTTTCTTTACCAGGAACCACAAAACCCTCAGGTTGTTCCATGTAAATCTCTTCCTCCAATTCTCCATTTAAGAAAGCTGTTTTAACATCAATTTGATTTATTTCAAGACCATACACGACCTCTAGTGCCACTAACACCCTAATAGATGTTATCCTCGTTACTGGCGAGTAAGTGTCAAAGTAATCAAGGCCGTCCTTTTGTCTATAACCTTTAACAACAAGTCTTGCCTTATATTTGTCAGTAGTGCTATCAGCTTTCATTTTCCATTTAAAGATCCATTTAGAACCTAAAGGCTTATTTCCCGGAGGAAGATCAACTAATTCCCATGTATGGTTATCCAAAACTGATTGAATATCAGTATTGACTCTCTCTTTCCAAAACGCTGAATCAGAAGACGACATAGCTGCTGTAAAACTTTGAGGTTCATTTTCAAGCAAGATTGTCACAAAATCTGGTCCAAAGAAAGTAGATGTTCTTTGACGTTTTCTACGCCTTGGATCTTCTACACTTGGAGTATTTTCCTTTGGTTCTTCCCGAGGTCGTTTAGGTATTTCACTTAACGACCCACATTCAATTTTATACGGATAGATGCTTTCAAAGAATTCAATATTAGCATATCCAATGATAACGCAATCTACTATTTTTGGTCCGATTTTAACCCTTTTAGGTAAAAGAACTTGTACCTTTGCTAGAAACCCCCACACTTTGAAATATTTCAAGTTGGATTTTCTTCCTTTCCATTTTTCATATGGAATATATAGCATTTTGCTGTGGGGTACTCCGTTGAGTATTCGGTTAGCTGTAAGGATAGCTTTCCCCCACAAACCCTACGGTATTAATAAAGAATTTATTATTTCCTTTAATGTCTGATTTTTCCTTTCTACAATTCTGTTGGATTAAGGTGTGTAAGGTGCATTAGTTTGATGGATAATCCCATATTCCGAACATATTTCTTCAAACAGGGATTCATATTCTCCACCTCTATCACTTCTAATCATTTTGATCTTTTTATTCAATTGATTCTCCACTTCATTCCCTTATTGCTTAAATGCTTCAACTGATTCGTCCTTACTATTAAGCAAATAAACATAACAATATCGAGTGCAATCGTCAATAAAAGTAATAAAATACTTTTTTCCACCTCGAGATGGTGTCGACTTCATATCACAAATGTCAGTATGAATTAAGTCTAAAGGATTTGAATTCCTTTCAACAAACTTATAAGGATGTTTTACAAACATAAATTCAACACATATTTGACATTTCAATTTATAAACTCGAATTTAGGTAATACTTCTAAATTAATTAACTTCCGCAAGGTTTTATAATTGACATGTCCTAACCGAATATTCCATAAATCATTTGACTCCAATAAATGAGAAGAAGATGAAATTTTATTCATACTGTCAACAACCATTACATTGAGTTTGAAAAGGCCCTCCGTAAGATAGCCTTTTCCAACATACATTTCATTCTTGTTTACAACAACTTTATCAGAAACAAATACACATTTGAATCCATTCTTCACAAGTAAAGAAGTAGAAACTAAATTCTTCCTAATAGTAGGAACATGAAGAACGTTGTTGAGCGTTAACATCTTGCCGTAAGTCATCTTCAGGAGTATCTTCCCATAATCTTCAATCTTGGCTGTTGCATTATTTCCCATGGAAATATCTTCTTCGGGACCATCAGTAGAGTAAGTCGCAAATGCTTCTTTGACATCACAAACATGTCGAGTGGCTCCAGAGTCAATCTACCAATCCTTCGGATTTCTAACTAGGTTGCATTCCAAAAGCATTGCACAAAGAACATCAATGTCATCATTCTTCTCCACTATGCTGGCTTGTCCCTTATTCTTATCTTTTTTCGGGAGACGACAATCCGAGTCTTTGTGACCAACTCTTCCATAACTGTAGCAGTTTCCCTTGAGTTTCTTTTTGTTCTACTCCTTAGTCTGTCAAGAAGACCTCTTCCTCTTCTTGATTTTTGGAGCAGTCTCCTCAACGATATTAGCTCCCACGATCGTTGAATTTCCACGAGACTTCTTCTAGGCTGTTTTGTTGTCTTCCTCAATCTTGAGACGTATCACAAATCTTCCAACTTTATTTCTTTGTGCTTGTGCTTAAGATAGTTCTTGAAATCTCTGCACGAAGGAGGAAATTTTTCAATCATTGTAGCCACTTGAAATGCTTCATTCACGACCATACCTTCAGCAATAAGGTCGTGAAAAAAGTTGAAGCTCCTGAACTTGGGTTCCCACAGTTTTGCTGTCTATCATTTTATAGTCTAGGAACTTGGAAACCACAAACTTCTTCAAGCATGCATCTTCCGTCTTGTACTTCTTCTCAAGTGCGTCCCATAATTGTTTTGAAGTATTCATCGTGCTGTACACATTGGACAAGTCGTCCTCTAAAGCTCTTAAGATATAGCCTTTGCAAAGAAAATCTGCCTGCTTCCACGCCTAAACAATCATGAATTTCTCGTTGTCCGGCATGTCCGCAGCAGGCACTGGAGGTTCTTCACTAGTTAATTTATGCATACCAAGTGTGGTAAGCCAACAATACACCCTTTGCAGCCATCATTTGAAGTTGGATCCAGAAAATTTTCCCGATTTCTCTGCCGGTGGAACAACAATTCGGCTTGACGAGGCTATCATCATTGCTGCAACAGTCGCATAACAGTTTCCGTTATCAATTGCCATTTCTCACTGTCAGCAACAAAAGAGTTCAATTAATGGCAAAACCAGAATAATAAACAATACTGTAATTAAAAATAAACAGTATGTATAATAAATAAAAACCGAAGTTTTTATATACTGTTTCACAGAAAACAATGAAGTTTTTATGTTCTTCAAATCGTTTTCAGAATTTCAATACTCTGATGAAGTTTTTAGATCTTCAAATCAGAATACTAAAATTCAGAAGGAGTAGAAAACCACACAGATTTTTATCTCCATAAACAAAATACAGAATATAATACAAAATAATTTCCTTAAGATTGTTATCCAATCTATATTTCTGTAATAAACAGTTGAACCATTAAAATTTCTGAAATATAAACTAAAATAGAAAGTTAGTAACACCAGTTTAATAAAATAAATTCTGCAAAATAGTATAGGAATAAATTGAGTCCACTGAATGCACAGTGTGTCCTTAAGGAAATTATTCCCCTCAAGTACCCGAGGTGTTGGAATATTATCCTCGCAGGATAGAACGATTTAACTCACCAGTGTATTGGTATCAAAAACTCCGGTGAACGGCGAACCACTCAATGGTCGTAAAACACACTGAAAAATATTGTGCAGAAGAAGAAGAAGATAATCAGAAAATTTTGTAAGTAAAAATTCTGAGGTTCAAGGCATATTTATAGACCATTTGGCACTGATTCTGAAAATATTTGCAACCTTTCAGAACAGCTATAGCAGGTGGAACAGGTGGGAATATTGCGAAAAAAAAGAAAAAGAATTTAAAAATAATCCGGGAAAGAAAACGGACCAGACCGAACCGGGTCGCGGGTCATGGCTTATTCGGATTGAATTTTTGTTAATTAACTAAATGAATTAAATAAATAATCGAAAGGAATTTTATCCAAAAATATTAATCAATCAATCGATCTTTGACCAAATCCGAATTCGAATACGAATTCGAAACCGAAGCCGAGCGAGCGACAACGACGACGGCGCGAGGCTTGCCTTCTTTTCAGATCTTTAATAGATAATAGAAGAGCAATTGTATATATATCCATCAAAAGTCTTTTCTTCCTCCAATATGGGACAATGTCCCTTTGCCAAGGAGGGGAACTCAAATATTTTATTTTTCCTCCATTTTCCATTCACCCTCTTTAAGCTACACCAAACTTAAAGCCCAAAAATCCCCCACATGAATGGGGAATGGCTATAAAATGAAGGAATTCACGGACGCGTATGTGTTTTACATGCAAGAACAGATAAGTAGTTTCCCTTTGAACTTTCTGTAGTGAACTTATATCGGATATACTCGGTCAATTGGTAGATTTAATATCTTTGAACCGTTGAGATTTGTTGTATACCTAGAGAATTCACACAATCAATCCTTAACCATCTATGGTTCTCACGGTTGTGTTCGTTTCAGCCACGAACACCGCCTAGTTTCATGAGTGCTTAGAGAATGGGCCTTTACTTTCATTCTCCTTGAAGCGACTTACACTTCACACTCACATAGGTGATTCCTAAATGTGTAATCCTATAGACATACTATCTGGTCATATCCTTCCAGACTTAACAAATCATTAAAAAGCTTTAAGCTTTATTGACTCATCAAAAAGCCTTAATGCTTTACCTCGATTCTTGAACATTGTCTTCATCACGAGAATGGGTTGCTTTATTTGACAATGTTGAACCGTCATTCATAACTTTGTTTGATCTCTTTGAACCTAGATCTTGAGATCTCCAGTCTGCTAGGTAGAGTTACCGCCATGATGACTGTCCTAGGCCTTAACCCCATTCCCCTTGATGATATTTCAACCGCCTCTCTAGATAGGCCTTTTGTAAGTGGATCCGACACATTATCTCTTGACTTTACGTAGTCAATTGTGATAAAACTAATAGAGAGTAGTTGTCTAACAGTATCGTGTCTCTGTCGTATATGAAGAGATTTTCCATTATACATAATGCTCCCAGCCCTGCCTATTGCCACTTGACTATCACAATGTATACAAATAGGTGCCAAAGGCTTGGGCCGAAATGGAATATCTTCCAAGAAATTCCGGAGCGATTCATCTTCTTCACCGGACTTATCTAAAGCTATGAATTCAGATTCCATTGTAGAACAGGAGATTCACGTTTGTTTGGATGATTTTCAAGACACTGCTCCACCCCCAATTATGAAAATATATCCACTCGTGGATTTAACTTCAGATGATCCGGTGATCCAATTTGCATCACTATATCCCTCGATCACGGAGGGATATTTGTTATAATGCAAAGCATAATTTTGGGTATGTTTCAGATATCTCAAAACTTGTTTCATTGCCATCCAATGTATTTGATTGGGATTACTTGTAAACCGACTCAGTTTGCTAATAGCACATGCTATATCTGGTCGCGTATAATTCATGATATACATCAAACTTCCCAATACTCTTGCATAGTCCAGTTGTGATTCACTTTCACCTTCATTCTTTTGAAGTGCATAACTCACATCAATTGGAGTCTTATCAATTTTAAAATCCAAATACTTGAACTTGTCAAGTACGTTTTCAATGTAGTGAGACTGTGATAATGCTAGACCTTGTGGAGTCTTGTGAATTCTGATTCCTAAGATCACGTCAGCAACTCCTAAGTCTTTCATGTTGAATTTTCTAGCTAACATTCACTTTGTAGAATTAGTATCTGCCATACTTTTGCTCATTATCACATGTCATCAACATATAAACAAACAATGACTTCATGACCTGGAGTGTTTTTAATGTAAACACATTTGTTACACTCGTTGATTTTAAATCCACTTGTCAACATTGTTTGGTCAAATTTGGCATGCCATTCTTTGGGTGCTTGTTTAAGTCCATAAAGCTACTTAACAAGTTTGCACACTTTATTTTCTTTACCAGGAATCACAAAACCCTCAGGTTGTTCTTTGTAAATCTCTCCCTCCAATTCTCCATTTAAGAAAGCTGTTTTAACATCCATTTGATGGATTTCAAGACCATACACAGCCGCTAGTGCCACTAGCACCCTAATAGATGTTATCCTCATTACTGGTGAGTAAGTGTCAAAGTAATCAAGGCCTTCCTTTTGTCTATAACCTTTAACAACAAGTCTTGCCTTATATTTGTCAATAGTTCCATCAGCTTTCATTTTCTGTTTAAAAATTCATTTTGAGCCTAAAGGCTTATTTCCAGGAGGAAGATCAACCAATTCCCATGTATGGTTATCCAAAATTGATTGAGTCTCACTATTGACTGCCTCTTTCCAAAATGATGAATCATAAGACAACATAACTGCTTTAAAATTTTGAGGTTCATTTTCAAGCAAGAATGTCACAAAATCTGTTCCAAAGGAACGAGTTTTGGATGACCCAGGAGCGTTTCGGTACAAAAGGGTGAAATAAGAATGTCCTTAAGTTCAAATTGAGGTTTGGAACGTGTTTTTGTGTTATCGAGGTCCGAACAGAATTCTGAAATTGGGAATAGTTTCGTTATGTCATTTATGACTTTCTTGCAAAATTTGGTGTCATTCCGAGTTGAACAGATATTGTTCGGCATGTTGAAAGAGAATTCAAAAAATTGAAGTTCTTAAGTTTGATCTAATAGGTGTTGAGGTGTGGTTTTGAGATTTAGCGCTGTTTTGGATTTTTGAAGGCTCGAGTGAGTCCGTATTATGATTTAGGACTTGTTGGTATATTTGGACGAGGTCTCGGGTGGGTCTAGATGCCATTCGGGCATCGAGCGAGGCAAAAACCAGCCAAAAATGACTGCTGGTGCACAAGGTCTGGTGCGACCGCATCTGCGGAGGTCCAGTCGCAGGTGCGAGACTGCTCCTGCGGTCCCAGTCTCGCAGATGCGACTCCAGCGGGAGTTGCCAATTTCCGCAGGTGCGGGCTCTTTTCTGCAGAAGCGGAGCCGCATGTGCGGACTTCCCACCGTAGGTGTGAAACCAGGCCTCCTTCCCCTTATCCGCAGGTGCGAGAATTTTCTCGCAGATGCAAGACCGCAGGTGCGATCCTCGAGCCGCAGGTGCGAAAATCCTATAGGCAGTGCACTTCTTTTTAAACACGGACTTAACCATTTTTGAACACTTTTTCTTCATTCTTGGGCGATTTTGAGAGCATGCAAGGAGGGTATTCGACCTAGCTACTGTGAGGTAAGTGATTCCTACTATGAATTTAGCTTATTACTTGAATTGTTAGGTAGATTAACACCACAATTAGTTGAAAACATGGGTTAGAGTAAAAACCTAGGTTTTTGACAAAAATGGGAAATTTCCAAGAAATTCGTTGAGGAATCAAAGAAAAACTATATAATATTGATCCTTAGGCTTTGGGTAAGTATTTCCTCCGGAAATTTCCGGAATCCGAGCATGTGGGCCTGGGGGTGTATTTTGGGATTTTGCAATTTAGGTTGAAATAATCATTTAAATAGGGGAATTTCATACTTTTGAGTATAGATTGATTTATTTATGCGATATTTGACTAGTTTAGAGTCCTTGGGTGACGAATTTGGAGTTTCGGGCGCGTTCTTGACCCGGAAAGTGGGCTTGACACGAGGTAAGTTTCCTTTCTAACCTTGTAAGAGGAAATTTTTCCCATAGGTGAATTAAACGATTATGTGTCATTATTATTGGGGACTACGTACATGCAAGGAGACGAGAGCCCGTGCGTAATGACTATTATTGTTATGTCCGGGTAGTTAGGCCCACACCACAACCTGTGAATTCCATTAACTTGAGTTATATGCTTTGAAACTTCATTGTATGCAACTTTGTTTTTATGAAAATCGAGAATTTGATATTTTAAAGGAATGGCTATTTTAAAATAATTGAAAGAAAGATGTTGTGTTTGCATGCGACCGCTTCACAATTTATATTCCCCGAGCGGAGTGATTCTTTTCCCTACTCTCATGAGAGCGGGACGTACGCCACGTCGGGTATTGGTAGATGCATCTATGGTTCGCGCCGTTTGACCCTTCGGCAATGCACATTTATTATTATTATATTGGCCCAGGCCGGATATCCTTATTCCAGGTTAAGCGGGATACTTACTGGGTACATATTGTTTATGTACTCATGCTACGATCTGTACTTAATGGTACAGGTTCTGAGGCGGGTGCATCTGGGTTCCAGTCCAGAGCTCGTTCCTGAGTTTTGCTGGTCGAGGCTTCACGATGAGCTGCTCTTCTTGGCGATTTCCAGCAGCACTCTGGAGCTATTCTTTTGTTATTTCTGTCTATACTTACTCAGACAGTAGGGAAGACTTTCATTCTTTTGACATTATCCTACTAGATGTCTATAGACTTGTGACACTAGTTCCTGGCATACCCACGCTAGTAGACTTTATTTTGGAATGTAATCGTGAATTATGACTTCATGATTATTTATTTTGCATAAAATTTTCCTAAGTTATTCGTTTCTACTTAATGTCTCAAAACTAAGTTAAGCAAGTGTTGAAAAAATGTTACGGTAAACTACCTGAAATCACTAGTAAATAATGGTGGGCTTGCCTGATGGCGGTGTTGGGCGCCATCGTGAGTCTTACAGATAGATACAGAGATGTCTGTATTTATCTTCGGGAGGATATATGGTGTTAGGAAATTTCTCTTTATTCATCTTCTATCGTGCAATTGATGGTATACTAAATCTCACTCTTCTATTCTCTCACAGATGGCGAGGACGCGCACAACCGACGTTCCGGACCCGAGAGGGGCCGCTACCCCGTCATCCGATGCCGTGGCAGAGGCCAGGGGAGGGCACCGGCCCGAGGTAGGGGACGAGGACGTCCCAGGATTGTACCAATTATACCCGCAGCGGATCCAGTAGAGGATCCCATCACTGAGGAGCAGGGTGAGGTGCCCGCAGCAGATCCTGCCCTTTTGGATTTTATGACCGCGCCAGGATTTCAGGAGGTCATGGGCCGTATGATGCGGTTCATGGACACCATGACTCAGGCTGGTTTATTTCTAGCAGATCCGACCACATTTCAGGCGGGGTTCAACCAGTAGCAGTAGCAACACCTGAGCCCAGACCAGCTGCGGACGGTGATCCGCAGAAGTTATTAGACAGATGGACCAGATTGTACCCTCCTGTCTACGGAGGTGAGCGTCATGAGGACGCACAAGACTTTATTGATAGGTGCAGAGACAGACTGCACAACATGAGGATACTGGAGTCTCATGGAGTTGACTTCACTATTTTTTAGCTAGAGGGAAGGGCCCGTAGATGGTGACAGTCCTGTACAGACTCCCCTCCCATCACTTGGGGGCAGTTCACTTAGTTATTTCTGGACAGATATATTCCACCCTCTGAGAGGGAAGCGTTGCGGTATCAGTTTTAGCAGCTGGAGCAGGGAAAGATGTCGGTGACTGACTACGAGGCTAGGTTTTCTGAGCTGTCTCGTCACGCACTCATGATACTTCCTACTGACGCAGAGAGAGTGCGGAGATTTGTAGCTGGGTTGCACTCAGGCATTAGGGCCAACATGGCCCGAGAGGTGGAGATGGGGACTCCTTATCAGCTTGTGGTAGAGATTGCTCGCAGGATGGAGGGTTATCGGTCGAGGAGCAGAGAGTAGGCTCAGCAGGATAAAAGGCTAGATTTTATGGGGATTTCATAGGTTCTCCAACTAGGGGCAGAGGTCAGTTCGGTAGGGGCCATCCCAGTAGGCCCCCATATTCAGCACCACCACCACCTCCATGAGGTGTCCCAGCGAAGCCTTATTTCAGTGCTATGCTGGAGAGGTCATACCACCCGCCAGCTATTCAGGGTTCCTCCGGCGAGTATTCTGGTCATCAGGGGTCTACCAGTCCTTATTTCAGTGCTATGCCAGAGAGTTCCTATCGCCCTCCCGCTATTCAGGGATCTTTTTCAGGGCAGCAGGCCATGGTGCCGAGAGGTTGTTATGAGTGTGGGGATCCAGGCCACATGAAGAGTCATTGCCCCAGGCTTCAGGGCAAGGCAGTGTAGCAGGGTCTCCAGCCTATGAGGTCAGCACCAGTAGTTCAGCCACCCAGAGGTGGAGGGCAGGCTGGTAGGGATCGTCCCAGAGATGGAGGCCAGGAAGGGGTAGCCCAATCAACTCCTGTTTATTCTGGTGGAAGTCAGTCATCCGGTGCTCCAGTCAGATTCTATGCTATTCCGGCCAGATCAGATGTAGTGGCCTCAGATGCCGTGATCACAAGTATTATTTCAGTATGCGGTAGAGATGCATCAATATTATTTGATCCAGGTTCCACTTATTCATATGTATCAACCTTATTTTCTCATTCCCTGGATATTCCTCGTGAGTCCTTGGGTACTCCTATTTATGTGTCCAATCCTATGGGCGATTCTGTGGTTGTGTACCGGATTTATTGGTCCTGTGTGGTTACATTCTGTGGGTTCGAGACCAGAACAGACCTCCTATTGCTTGATAGGGTTGATTTTGAGGTTATCTTGGGCATGGATTGGCTGTCTCCCTATCATGCCATTCTAGATTGCCATGCCAAGACTGTTACTCTAGCCATGCTCGATTTGTCGATATTGGAGTGGAGAGGTTCCTCAGTTAGTGCCGCTAGTCGGGTTATTTCCTTCCCGAAGGCTCGACATATGGTCGAGAAGGGTTTGTCTAGCTTATATTGCTTATGTGCGGGACACCACCGCCGAGTCTCCGACGATTGATTCAGTGCCAGTAGCCCGAGAGTTTGATGATGTATTCCCTTCAGACCTTCTAGGCATTCCACTGGATCGTGACATTGATTTTTTCATTGACTTAGCTCCAAGCAACCAACCCATATCTATTCCCCTATACCGTATGGCTCCGAAGAAATTGAATGAATTGAGGGAACAACTTGAGGAGTTGTTAGCTAAGGGTTTATCTGACTGAGCGTATCGCCTTGGGGTTGCTCCAGTGTTATTTATGAAGAAGAAGGATGGGACTATGCGGATGTGTATTGACTACCGCCAGTTGAACAAGGTCACCATCAAGAACAAGTACCCGTTGCCGCATATTGATGATTTGTTTGACCAGTTGCAGGGTGCTCGGGTGTTTTCTAAGATTGACTTGAGATCGGGGTACCATCAGTTGAAGATTCGGGACTCGGATGTTGCGAAGACTGCCTTTCGTACGAGATATGGTCATTACGAGTTCCTGGTGATGTCCTTTGGCTTGACTAATGCCCCAACAGAATTTATGGACTTGATGAACAAAGTGTTCATGCCTTATATTGGTTCTTTTGTAATTGTCTTCATTGATGACATTCTGATTTACTCACGTAGCCTGGGGGAGCACGAGCATCATCTTAGAGTTATGCTCCAGACCTTGAGAGAACAGAAGCTGTATGCTAAGTTCTCCAAGTGCGAGTTTTGGTTGGATTCTGTGGCATTCTTGGGGCATGTGGTATCCGGAGAAGGTATCAAGGTTGATCCTAAGAATATTGAGGCAATTTAGAGTTGGCTACGCCCTACTTCAGCTATAGAGATCAGGAGCTTCTTGGGTCTAGCGGGCTATTATCGCTGATTTGTGGAGAGTTTTTCATCCATTGCAGCTCCTCTGACTAGATTGACCCAGAAGAATTCCCCATTTCGATGGTCCGATGAGTGTGAGGCGAGCTTTCAGAAGCTCAAGACAACATTGACCTCAGCACCAGTTCTAGTGTTGCCTGCCGGTTCTGGGATGTATACGGTTTATTGCAACGGTTCACGCGTTGGTTTGGGTTGTGTGTTGATGCATGAGGGGCGAGTTATTGCATATGCTTCACGACAGTTGAAAGTTCATGAGAAGAATTACCCTGTGCGCGATCTGGAGTTGGCGGCGATTGTTCATGCTCTTAAGATTTGGAGGCATTACTTGTATAGGGTGCCTTGTGAGGTTTGTACAGATCACCGCAGTCTGCAACACTTGTTCAAGCAGAGGGATCTCAATTTGAGGCAGAGCAGGTGGCTTGAGTTGCTGAAGGATTATGACATCACCATTCTTTATCATCCGGGCAAAGCGAACGTGGTAGCAGATTCCTTAAGCAGGAAGGCGGAGAGTATGGGTAGTTTGGATTTCATTTCAGCAGAGAAGAGACCTCTAGATTTGGACATTCAGTCCTTGGCTAATCGTCTGGTGAGGTTGGACCTTTATGAGCCCAACAGGGTTCTTACATGTGTGATGGATCAGTCTTCACTATTGGGGGAGATCAAGACTAAACAGTGTGATGATCCGCACTTGGTGGCTCTCCGGGAGACAGTGGTTCAGGGTGGTGCCAAGGAGGTTTCTATTAGCGAGGATAGTGTTCTGAGACTTCAGGGTCGCTTATGTGTCCCTAATGTTGATGGCCTGAGGGAGAGGATTCTAGAGGAGGATCACAGTTCATGGTATTCTATTCATCCTGGTGCTACGAAGATGTATCGTGACCTGAGGCAGCACTACTGGTGGAGGCGGATGAAGAAAGATATAGTGGAGTTTGTGGCTAGATGTCTAAATTGCCAGCATGTTAAATATGAGCACCAGAGGCCAGGAGGCCTACTTCAGCAGATGCCTATACCTGAGTGGAAATGGGAGCGCATCATTATGGACTTTGTAGTTGGATTGCCTCGGATCTTGCGGAAGGTTGATGCGGTTTGGGTCATTGTGGACATGTTGACCAAGTCGGCACATTTCATTCCAGTAGCTACCACTTACACTTCTGAGAGGTTGGCCCGGATATACATTCGGGAGATAGTTCGGTTGCGTGACGTGCCTTTGTCCATTATATCAGATCGAGGTCCTCAGTTCACCTCGCACTTCTGGAGAGCCGTACAGAGTGAGTTAGGCACCCGGGTAGAGCTCAGCACAACATTCCACCCTCTGACCGACGGGCAGTCGGAGTGAACAATTCAGATATTGGAGGACATGCCCAGAGCATGTGTGATTGACTTTGGAGGGCAGTGGGACCAGTTCTTTCCTTTGGCCAAGTTTTCTTATAATAATAGTTATCAGTCTAGAATTGAGATGGCTCCATTTGAGACTTTGTATGGTCAGCGATGTCGATCTTCCATCGGGTGGTTTGAGCCTGGCGAGGCTAAGCTATATGGCACCGATCTGGTGAAGGATGCCTTGGAGAAGGTGAAGTTGATTCAGGAGAGACTTCGCACAACACAGTCCAGACAGAAGAGTTACACGGATCATAAAGTGCGTGATGTATCATTTATGGACGGCGAGAAGGTTCTGCTGAAGGTCTCGCCGATGAAGGGTATTATGAGGTTTGGGAAGAAGGGCAAGCTGAGCCCGAGGTTTATAGGCCCATTTGAGGTGTTGAGACGAGTTGGGGAGGTTGCTTATGTGCTTGCCTTACCTCACAGTTTATCAGGGGTTCATCCGGTCTTTCATGTGTCCATGCTCCGGAGGTATCACACCGACTTCTCTCACGTGATAGATTTAAGTACCATTCAGCTAGATGAGAGATAGGTTTACGAGGAGGATCCAGTTGCTATCATTGATAGGCAGGATAGGAGGATCCAGTTGCTATCATTGATAGGCAGGATCGCCAGTTGAGGTCCAAGAGGGTTTCCGCCGTAAAGGTCCAGTGGAGGGGCCAACAAGTTGAAGAGGAACCTTGGGAGTCCGAGGAGGACGTGCAGAGCAGATATCGACACGTATTCATCACTCCAGGTATGATTCTAGATCCGTTCGAGGATGAATGTTTGCTTAAGAGGTGGAGAATACAACGACCCAACCGGTCATTTTGTGTTTTAGGACCCCGTGCCCCTAAATGAGACTTCCCGTAGTTGCTTTTACTGATTTATGAATTGCGGGGATGGGTGGTTCGAGGTTTGGAGGAGTTTGGAGTAGTATAGGAACACTTAGTTCCTTAAGGTTGGCCTTAAAGGCCATGTTTGACTTCAGTCAACATTTCTGGTAAACGACCCCGGAATCGAGTTTCGAAGATTTCAATAGATTCGTATGATGATTTCAGACTGGGGCGTGTGTTTGGAACGGGTTTTGGATGACCTGGGAGTGTTTCAGCGCTAAAGGATGAAATAAGAATGTCCTTAAGTTCAAATTGAGGTTTGGAACGTGTTTTTGTGTTATCTAGGTCCGAATGGAATTCTGAGACCGGGAATAGTTTTGTTATGTGATTTATGACTTGCTCGCAAAATTTGGTGTCATTCTGAGTAGTATAGGTATGGTTCGACATGTTATAAGCGAATTCAGAAACTTGAAGTTCTTAAGTTTGATCTAATAGGTTTTGAGGTGTGATTTTTAGATTTAGCTCTGTTTCGGGCATTCCGAAGGCTCGTGCGAGTCCGTATTATGATTTAGGACTTGTTGGTATATTTGGACAGGGTCTCGAGTGGGCCCAGATGCCATTCGGGCATCGATCGAGGCAAAAACCAGCCAAAAATGACTGCTGGTGCACCAGGTCTGGTGCGACCGCACCTGCGGAGGTCCAGCCGCAGGTGCGAGACCGCTCCTGTGGTCCTAGTCTCGCAGGTGAGACTCCTGTGGGAGTGGCCAATTTCCGCAGGTGCGGGCCCCTTTCCGCAGAAGTGGAGTCGCAGGTGCGGACTTCCCACCGTAGGTGTGAAACCAGGCCCTCATCCCCTTATCCGCAGGTGCAAGAATTTCCTCGCAGATGCGAGACCGCAGGTGCGGTCCTCGAGCCGCAGGTGCAAAAAGCCTGTAGGAAGTGCATTTCCTTTTAAACACGGACTTAGCCATTTTTGAACACTTTTTCTTCATTCTTGGGCGATTTTGAGAGCATGCAAGGAGGGTATTCGACCTAGATATTGTGAGGTAAGTGATTCCTACTATGAATTTAGATTATTACTTGAATTGTTAGGTAGATTAACACCATAGTTGAAAACATGGGTTAGAGTAAAAACCTAGGTTTTTGACAAAAATGGGAAATTTCCAAGAAATTCGTTGACGAATCAAACAAAAACTATATACTATTGATCTTTAGGCTATGGGTAAGTATTTCCTCCAGAAATATCCGGAATCCGAGCATGTGGGCCCCGGGGTGTATTTTTGAATTTTGCAATTTAGGTTGAAATAATCATTTAAATAGGGGAATTTCATACTTTTGAGTATAGATTGATTTATTTGTGCGATATTTGACTAGTTTCGAGTCCTTGGGCGACGAATTTGGAGTTTCGGGCGTGTTCTTGACCCGGAAAGTGGGCTTGACACGAGGTAAGTCTCCTTTCTAACCTTGTAAGAGGGAATTTTCCTCATAGGTGAATTAAACGATTATGTGTCATTATTGTGGGGAACTATGAACATATGAGGTGACGAGAGCCCGTGCGTAGTGACTATTATTGTTATGCCCGGGTAGTTAGGCCCACACCATGCCATGTAAATTCCATTAAATTGAGTTATATGCTTTGTAACTTCATTGTATGAAACTTTGTTTTTATGAAAACCGAGAATTTGATGTTTTAAAGGAATGAATATTTGAAAAGACTTGAAAGAAAGATGTTGTGTTTGCATGTGACCGCTTCACAATTTATATTCCGCGAGCGGAGTGATTGTTTCCCCTACTCTCATGGGAGCGGGCCGTACGCCACAACAGGTATTGATAGATGCATCTAGGGTTTGCGCCGTTCGACCCTTCGGCAGTTGACAATTATTATTATGTTGGCCCATGCCGGATGTCCTTATTCCACTATGCGCATGCTATTTGCCTGATGTTGTTTATGATTGTTAAGAGGTGAATTATCCTGGGGGATCGAACTTAAGACTTGTAAATTTATGCTTCACTACATAGTTGGATTTTATTACGATTCGATATTATTTTCTTACTATCCATGCTTACTTGTTGTCCTCTTTTAAATTATCACATAAATACACTGCTTGGACCCTAGTAAGTGTCAAGTCGACCTCTCGTCACTACTTCTTCGAGGTTAGGCAGGATACTTACTGGGTACATATTGTTTATGTACTCATGCTACGCTCTGTACTTAATTGTACAGGTTCTGAGGCAGGTGCATCTGGGTTCCAGTCCGGAGCTCGTTCCTGAGTTTTGCTGGTCGAGGATTCACAGTGAGCTGCTCTTCTTGGCGATTTCCAGCAGCACTCTGGAGCTATTCTTTTGTTATTTCTGTCAATACTTACTCAGACATTAGGACATACTTTCATTCTTTTGACATTATTCTACTAGATGCCTGTAGACTTGTGACACTAGTTCCTGGCACACACACGTTAGTAGACTTTATTTTGGGATGTAATTGTAAATTATGACTTCATGATTATTTATTTTGCATAAAATTTTCCTAAGTTATCCATTTCTACTTAATGTCTAAAAACTAAGTTAAGCAAGTATTGAAGAAATGTTTCGGTAAACTACCTAAAATCACTAGTAAATAATGGTGGGCTTGTCTGACGGCGGTTGTCACGACCCATGATCCTAACTTAGGTCATGATGGCGCCTAACAGTGGGGTCAGGCAAGCCAACACTCAATTTACTAAGGGTTCTTTCTTATTAGATTAACATTTCAATATATACTCAGTTTTTAAAACTTAAAACATGAATC
This sequence comes from Nicotiana paniculata, assembly GCA_005239505.1. Taxonomy (NCBI): domain Eukaryota; kingdom Viridiplantae; phylum Streptophyta; class Magnoliopsida; order Solanales; family Solanaceae; genus Nicotiana; species Nicotiana paniculata. The sequence continues at coordinate 4,154 of ML321867.1, read as the reverse complement.
GACAAGGATAATTAGCCAGTTTGCAATCAAAAGGGGTCATGAGGAGGCGTGAGCCAATATATATATACAGACCCGTAATCCATAATAACTATCACGTGTGTGCTAGGAACTAGTGTCACAAGTCCTACGGGTATACTAACAGAATATACAAAAGATATAATATACAGTCCCACTGTATGAAAGAAATAGACGGGAAATAGGCAAAAGAAACCCCATGGTGTTGCCGGAGATCGCCAGGACAAAGCAGCTCACCGTGAAGTCAGGTCCGTCAATAATCAAAATCAAGTTCTGGTCCGACAACCAGATGCACCAGCCTCAGAACCTGGACAATTAAGTACAGAAGCGTAGCATGAGTACATAAATATATATGTACCCACTGAGTATGCCGCCTAACCTCTAAGAGGCAGTGACGGGAGGTCGACTGGACACTCACTAAGGTCCAACAGTATAAATTAACGGAATATGATGAAAACAGTAGGCATGTTAAGGCAGTGAAGCAGCAAATATATATATATATATATATAAGGTACTGAAATCCAAGGAAGTACTGGAAATAATAAACAACTACAACTTCACCTTTCCCCAATTATCTGTCAAAATCAATGTCCATGAGTTTAGTAACAAATAAATCATGCGCATACAGGATAAGGACAACCAGCCTGAGCCATAAGATAGTCGTGTCCGTGCACTGCCGAGGGTCGGACGGCCCCAACCATAAGTGCACCTTACCATAAAATACTCACATCTATGCGCTGCTGAGGATCAAACGACCCGAACCATAAGTGCATCTCTGCCATAAAGTAATCATCTCTATGCACTGCCGAGGATCGAACGACCCGAACCATAAGTGCATCTTATAATCCGTCGTGGCGTACGTCCCACACCCATAAGAGTGGGGGAAAGCACACTCCGCTCGTGGAATGTAAATTGCGAAGCGGTCACATGCACACACAATATTCCCTTTTAAATTACTTTTCAGTAAACAATTCCTTACAAATTTTCTCAAATTCCATGATCTCAGGGAAATAAGCCGCATGTAACACTTAATTTATTAAGCATATAGTTCATATCAAGTAAAACACAAGGCATGATGTGGACCTAACTACCCGGACATAATAATAACAGCTACTATGTACGGGCTCTCGTCACTTTACGCGTACGTAGCCCCCACAAACATTAGCACATAGCCATTTAAATCACCTAGGGGGACGGTTCCCTCTTACAAGGTTAGAAAGGAGACTCACCTCGTGTTTCACCTACTCCCCGGGTCAAGAATGCGCACGAAACTCCGAACTCGACACCCACGGACTCGAAACTAGCCAAATGTTATAAAAATATATCAATCTATATTCAAAGCATGGAATTCTCCTATTATTTAGTCAAATTCATCATTCTTGAAGAAATCCCAAATTCAACCCCAAGCCCGCATTCTCGGATTCCAAAAATTCTCGAAGGAAACACTCACCCATAACCTAAGGATCGTTAATATATGAATTTTGTATGAATTCATAGCCAATGCACGAGTAATTTTCTAAATTTTCAAAAGACCTAGGTTACTACCCCAAATCCTTAATTTAAACTAATTAGGTAGTTAATTTAACTAGTAATCCATGCATTAAACTAATATTAGGGTAGAATTTACTTACCTTCAATAACTAGGTCGTTTTCTCCTCTTGAATGCTAAAAATCGTCCCAAGGAAGAAGAAGAAAATGAGGAAAATGAATTAAATCCCGCTATAAAAACACACTGCCCAGTGGTTTCCTCTATGCGAACGCAGCCTGGGCAGTGCATTCGTGATGCCTTAAATGACCAGGTCGACATGGGCCTTCTATGCGAATGCGGAGGGAACTCTGCGAACGCACAGGGTAAGGGGTAGCTGGGCTGGCCCAATGGCCGGGCTCTATGCGAACGCGGGGGAGGTGTGCGAACACACTGGGTTAGGATCCTAACCCATCGCGATCGCGGTGGCTTTTGTGCGAACGCACAAGGCATTCATCACCCCTGCCCAGTTCCTTCTTTGTGAACGCAGTAACCCCTCCGCGAACACGGAGAAGGAAAACAGACCTGGAATTTCTGGTGTTTTGAAATTAGCTCCGAGGGGTCTGAAACTCACCTGAGCCCCTCAGGACCCCATCCAAAGGCACTGGGAAGTTTGTATTCATGATACATACTCACTCAAATTTTCGGAATGTGAAAAACAACAACGAAACTAAGAATCCGACCCCAAAACCAAATTGAATCAAACTTTGAACCTTAAGTTCTAGAATTTGCTAACAATGCACCGAACCGACCTATACTACTCAGAATGACACCAAATTTTGCAGGCAAGTCAGAAATGACATAACAGAACTATTCGCGGTCTTGGAATTCCGTTCGGACCTCGATAACACAAAAACACGTCCCAAACTACAATATTAACTTAAGGAAATTCTTATTTCGATATTGGGTGCCGAAACGCTCCCGGGTCATCCAAAACCCATTACGAACATACACCCATGTCCGAAATCATCATACAAAGCTACCAGAATCGTTGAAATTCGATTCCGAGGTTGTTTGCTCAAAATATTGACCGAAGTCAAACTTGGCCTTAAAGGCCAACCTGAAGGAACCAAGTGTTCCAATATTGCTCTAAACATTTCTGAATCCCAGACCACCCGTCCCCGCAAGTCATAAATCACAATAAGCCGCTATGGGAATTTTCAATTAGGGGAACGGGGTCTGATAACATAAAATGACCGGTCGGGTCGTTACATTCTCCACCTCTTAAACAAACGTTTGTCCTCGAACGGGTCTAGAATCATACCTGAAGTACTGAATAAGTGTGGATATCTGCTCCGTATGTCCTCCTCGGACTCTCAGGTCGCTTCCTCAACTGGTTGGCCCCTCCACTGGACCTTCACTACAGACACTCTCTTGGACCTCAACTGGCGATATTGTCTATCAATAATAGCAACTGGCTCCTCTTCGTAGCCTAACCTCTCATCCAACTGAATAGTGCTAAAATCAACCACGTGAGAGAAGTCGGCGTGGTACTTCTGGAGCATGGATACATGAAAGACCGGATAAACTCCTGATAAACTGGGAGGTAAGGCTAGCTCATAAGAAACCTCCCCAACTCGCCTCAACACCTCGAAGGGACCTATAAACCTCGGGCTCAGCTTGACCTTCTTCCCAAACCTCATAATACCCTTTATCGGCGAGACCTTCAACAAAACCTTGTCTCCCTCCATAAATGATACATCACGCGCCCTCTGATCTGCGTAACTCTTCTGTCTGGACTGTGCTGTGCGGAGCCTCTCCTGAATCAACTTCACTTTATCCAATGCATCTCTCACCAGGTCGGTGCCATATAACTTAGCCTCGCCAGGCTCAAACCACCCGATAGGAGAACAAAATCGCCGACCATACAAAGCCTCAAATGGAGCCATCTTGAAGCTGGACTGATAACTGTTATTATAAGCAAACTCGGTCAAAGGCAAGAACTGGTCCCACTGACCTCCAAAGTCAATCACACATGCCCTGAGCATGTCCTCCAATATCTGGACTGTCCGCTCCGGCTGGCTATCAGTCTGAGGGTGAAATGCCGTGCTGAGATTTATCTGGGTGCCCACCTCACCATGCAATGCTCTCCAGAAATGCGAGGTGAACTGAGGAGCTTGATCTGATATAAAGGACACCGGCACACCGTGCAACCGGACTATCTCCCGAATGTAGATCTGGGCTAACCTCTTAGAGCTATAAGTTGCAGCCACTGGAATGAAATGCGCCGATTTGGTTAATCTATCCATAATGACCCAAACCGCGTCAACCTTCTGCAAAGTACGAGGCAACCCAAACACGGAGTCCATAGTGATGCGCTCCCATTTCCACTCAGGAATGGGCATCTGCTGAAGTAGGCCTCCTGTCCTCTGGTGCTCATACTTCACCTGCTGGAAATTAAGACACCTAGTCACATACTCCACAATGTCCCTCTTCATCTGCCTCCACCAGAAATGCTGCTTCAAATCACGATACATCTTCATAGCACCAGGATGAATAGAATACCGAGAACTGTGTGCCTCCTCTCCCTCAGGCCATCAACGTTAGGAACATGATCACGCTCAATTATGCCTTCTATAAAGACTAAACGGGCGTTGCAAATATAAATCTGGGG